>JAVIAB010000051.1:125141399-125356262 GCA_032433765.1 Megaustenia siamemsis | reverse complement strand
CTGTATGGTAAAAAAAAAATAAGCAGCAATGCTTTCAAAAAACCACAGACAATTAAAATAAATCAAAGAAATAAGTAAATTGCAAAAATAAAAATGTTCAACTCCAATGTTTAGTTAGTCCTATTATGTGGCTGTGCATCATGGAAAACAACAAAAATGACCATCATGAAGATACAGACTTCATTAATGGATGCTTGCGCAAAATAAAAGTATGAATTTGGCAGGAAAAAATCACTAACATAGAATTATGGAAACGTACAGGTCAATTACTAATGGATAAAGAGATACAGCGAAGACGATGTATCTTTTTGGAATCCCCTTGGAAAAAGACAAAGAGAATACAAAGAGGACTAAAATATTTTTGAAGAATGGAAAAAAGAGATGTAGATGATGGTAAAGACATGGAATGATCTTAAAAGTAAGTTAAAAGAATTGCAAGAAATAGAAATGCTTGGAAACTGTTTGTTGACGACCTATTCTCCGACGGTAGTTGAAAGGAGGAAGAAGAAGAAGACTAGGAAGAGAAAAAAATGCACTTATTTCAATACATCGTGACAACTTCATTGGGGCAACATTTCTTTATGTTTCAGCGTTCACAGAAATCATCCTCCTAAAGTGATACTTCATGAGATGCAGAATTGCTCAGGCAAAAGCAGCTTTCCAAAAATGAGGAAGATACTATGCAAACCGTTTTTGACAATCCAAACAAGAAAAAAAGAGTTCTCAATGTTATGTAGAGCCAGTCTGAAAATATGGATGTGAATCATGGACAATAGGACAACGAACAAGAAAATCACTGGAGCCTGTAGAAATATGGTTTCAGAAGAAAGTTGAGAATATTATGGTCGGCTAAAAAGAGTAATGAAAACGTTCTGAAAGAGGCCAAAGCAAAAAGAGAGCTAATTTCTAATATTAGGAAGAAACAATTATCATTTTTTGGCCATGTAATGAGAGCAACTAGAATATATTGAAACAACTGGGAAAATTGAGGGACGGAGAGATAGAGGATAGCAAAGAGAAAAAAATACCAGACAGCTTAAGAGAATGGCTTGGCAGAAGGTCAACAACAGAAATGATAAATAACTGTCGAGATCGAAAATTTGGAAAGACATGATCACCTACGCCAGCAGGCCCTGTACTTGATGATGAATGTGATACATACATTAAGGATAGTTTAATTGTTTTCTACATTTTCAAACCATATTTTTTTCACTTTGATATTACTATTTTTTAATTACAGTTTTAAATATAAATTCCATACACTTCTTGTGTTACATTGTATACTTAATTCATGAACGAAATGCGATACATTGTGTTTTTCATCTTGCGGATCAGTTACCCGTCTTCATTTCGAATTTCTCAGTACTGCTTCCAAACTAGATGCCTTTAAAAATCAATTTTTTTTTAATGGAAATACTTTGCATACAACGGGTGAACTGAACACTAATATAGAAGTAAAATATGTGGTCAGGCAAATAGCTCACTTACCGCTGATTACAAATGAAACAGTAGGCAAAATGTCTGCCCCGTGAAGAAAAGGCAGTCAAATGTTAATCATGGAGAAGGCAAGCCAATTTCGGTCTTGATAGAAGGTAGGCATACGCTGGGCATGAAAGAAAAACGTAGTCAAATGTCGTCATGGAGAAGGTTGGCATCTGTCGGTCAAATGAGGAGGAGGTATTCAAATGTTGGCCATGTAATGAGAAGGTAGGCAAACATCTGACACGTAAGGGCACCGTAAGGAAATGTTGGTAATTGAAAAGGTAGACAAATGCCGGTCTTGGAGAAGATAGAAAAATGTCGGTCATATGAGAAGATGGTAGGCATATGTCGGTCATATGAGAAGAAGGTAGGCATATGTCGGTCATACTAGAAGAAGGTAGGCATATGTCGGTCATGTGAGGAGAAAGTAATGAAATGTCAATCAGGTGAGGAGAATGTATGAAAATGTAGGTCACAGAAAAGGTAGGCAAATGTCGGTAATGAGAAGGACAAATGGTAATATGAGAAGGTAGGCAAATGCTAGTCATATGAAGATTATAAATGACTAGAGAATCACAAAAGAAACTGACAATTTAAAAAAATAACACAAAAGAACGTTCAAGGGGCAGACTTCGAGAGATGTTGAGGAGAACGTAAAATAGAGGCAAAATCTGTAGGCCCAAACTCCATATGAGATTAAAAAGCTGGCGCTTAAAGTTAGGCACACGGTTAGCAAGAACCCAGTGGTGTTGTAGGTAGTACACTCGCTAGCCGACTAAACGTTTTTCGGGTTCAAATGTCAAATTAGACAAAGAAAACTAACATCCCCATCCATATTTACTATGGAACGCCTTTACCTTTACACTGAGAGCCCAGTGAGACGCCTGGCAGCACTGGAGGGTTAATCGATGTTTGCTATAATTATGAGAACTTGATGATCTGTTGTTTTGTGAGCCGTGAAGCAGAAGTATAATGTGCTCATCACTCTTGAGGGGCGAATGGGGAATATGTTGTTAGTCCCTTTACCTTTCCTTGATTATCCGGCACATTTTATGCTTGATAGTATCGGTATAACACTATACTTTCCTGGAGCACGTACCCATTTTCAGAGCGACAAAATATTTGCTAAATTTGAGAATCGACCGAGCTTAAAGTAAGAATGGAAACAGTGTGTCCGTGAAGGTGAACTATCTCTTATCAAAGATTCATTGTTTTACCTTGATTAATTGAATGTAGCACAAAGCCTTTACCAGTTAATGAGAAAATAAATACAACACTACAGGAACGCGAAATCACGCGTGAAGAAGGTTGGAAATTAGAACATAATGGGCAGATAATTGTGTTGTTGTATTTATATTTAGGGCAGAATCATTCTAGATTGATACGATCCATTAACACTTCGGCGTCACTGTGATGAAGCATAATAAGATCTAGGTACTTGCATTAATGTGCATAAGCAGTGGCGAGGGCACCCAGGGCATGTTAAGGAGCTGACTAATATTAGGTAAGCTATAATAATTAGTACGAATTTTACTGCCTCCTCCAAACCTGGACAATGGTGATGAGTCACATTTAATCTACCTTTTTACTAGCAAGGCGACAACATCCTTCACTCACAACTATCACCATCACTATCCTGGTCAGGTGATGTTAGCGCGGACTGTCTGAAGTAGAGTGACGACGGCGATAATTAAGCTATTAGGAATCACTGTCTATACTAGAGTGACGGCTGCTATAATTAAGCTATTAGGAATCACTGTCTATTGTAGAGTGACGACAGCGATAATTAAGCTATTAGGAATCACTTTCTATACTAGAGTGACGGCTCCTATAATTAAGCTATTATGAATCACTGTCTATAGTGAGTGACGGTTGATATAATTAAGCTATTACGAATCACTGTCTATAGTAGAGTGACGGCAGCGATAATTAAGATATTATTAATCACTGTCTATAGTAGAGTGACGGTTGATATAATTAAGCCATTATGAATTAGTCCATAGTAGAGTGACGGCTGCGATAATTAATCTATTAGGAATCACTGTCAATAGTAGAGTGACGGCTGCGATAATTCACTTGTTAGGAATCACTGTCTATATTTCGAGTGACGGCTGCAATAATTAAGATAATTAAGCTGCTAAGAATCACCGTCTATAGTTCGAGTGACGGCTGCAATAATTAAGATAATTAAGCTGCTAAGAATCACCGTCTATAGTTCGAGTGACGGCTGCAATAATTAAGATAATTAAGCTGCTAAGAATCACCGTCTATAGTTCGAGTGACGGCTGCAATAATTAAGATAATTAAGCGGCTAAGAGTCACTGTCTATAGTTCGAGTGACGAATGCAATAAAAAAGTAAAGTACCCCCCGTCACGCCAAGTGGCGTATAGGGAAAATATGGTGTTAGTGACCCTATATTTTACAGACCTTCAGCACATGATTTTTGGGGTAATGTGGTCGGTATTACGCCCGTGCTGCTTTACTTTCCCAGAAAAAAATCCGGTACCCATTTAAGGATGGGTGAACCCGGAGCCGTCGGTTGGGATCGAACCCTACCCCTTGTCCGTAGTAGTCCAGTTCACTAATCACTGAGCTATCGCGGCTCCCACTAATTTTTAGGGAATTAGTAAAACCCAGGTGTCCTCGCCAGGGTACGAACCCCGGCTGTTGCCGTGGTAAGCCACCGCCTATCGATTGCGCTAACCGGACACCCAACGAATGCAATAGTTAAGATAATTAAGCTGCAAGGAATCAATGTATATAGTTCGAGAGACGGCTGCATTAATTAAATTGTTAGGAATCACTGTCTATAGTAGAGTGACGGCTGCGATAAGCTGTTAGGATCTCATATGACTTTTGAGTCTGTGCAAGTTTTCTCTGCCCGTCCTGTAATTGACTTCTCTGAAACTCTTCGCCAGATTTTATTTTGACATCGCTCCCTCGTACTTTCTATGTCCCCAGCTGAGGCTGTTGAGGTACTGAGTTATTTGCGGGTCATCATCATTGCACTCCGAACATGTCCATAGGTCCTCAGATCCCCTCCTCAGCAAGTTCCGCAGTGTCCAGCGACTGACGACTCCAGTTCTGTGATGGTTGATAAGTCTTCTTATACGCCACTAAGTGACAAGTGTGACAATACACGAGAATGTCCCCTTGAATGACGTAGGCACCGGTATCCACTCCTCGCCAGCTTGATTTTGGTAAACTCACAGACCTATTTGATTAAATCCTCTGCTCGGCCCACCCATGATTTGCCTCATTTTAGCCTGTCACCCTTCCTTGTGTTGAGCTCGTGGTGCAATGGATGCTTTTTATCTGCACTTAACTTCAGGTATGCTCGTGCCCTCCAGATCTTGATCCTATCATCCATGGTTGAACATTAAAGAAGATACATCATTGTTGCACAGAGAGTGTCCCTCGTACACCCCAAGATAATGCGTAAGCTTCATTCTGTATTTTCTCTAGCCTGTCAATTTGCGTCGTACTGACAGTAATAATTGCTAGGGCATTCTTAATTGGTTTGTAGGACCAGTCCCTGTAGCAGATGGGTAAGTAGCCACTCTTCGATGTTGGCAGCTGCCATGACCTTCAAGGCGGCTAATCTTTGCGGGATCTTGTGATTACATGGTCAACTTCTTCTTCTTCTTTCCTTCCTCATCTGCCTTTCAGCGTCGAGGGGAGATATAATTGCGGTCTTTTGCTCTTCTGTTCGCCTCTGCTGCTGTGTTTGTTTCTTGTGTGCTTCTAAAATTCCATCGATCCATCTTTTTCGTGGTCGACCCTTGGGTCTGGTGTTCTCACAACGTTTGTTGAAAGCTCGTTGTGTTGTGTTTTGTTCTTTCTGCCTTGTCACGTGGCCAAACCATTTTATCTATTGTTTTCTTATATCATGTTGTTTCCTTAGATCCCCCTATGGCGGGGGCTAATCCTAGCTTTTTTCTCAGTTCTTCATTTCTGATCTTATCTCTCAGACAGTTTTCTTTCATTCGTCTAACTCTTTTCATCTCTGTAGATGTTATTTTCTTATTGTTCTTGCATCTAGGGTCCAGGTCTGGCATTGGCAGCACAACGTTGGGATGAAGATTGTATTGTATACTGCTCGTTTTGCCTCCAGAGTTATTTCCTTGTTGGACAATAGTGGTGATAACTGTCCAATGATTTGACAAGCTTTGTTGCATCTTGATTCTATCTCTGCTGTTTGAGAATTATCATTTGTCATTAGACTTCCTAGGTATTTTAATTCCTCTACTTGTTTTAGTCGTCTGCCTTCTATAGTTATGTTGATGTTCTGTTTATTTCTTGGCGACATTCATGACTTCTGTTTTGTTGATGTTGATTTTCATGTTGTATTTTGTGCCTGAGCTGTTGAGTTTGTTTAAGTGTTCTTGTAGGTCTTGATTGTTTCATGTATTAGTGCCTGATCGTCTGCAAATAAAAGCTTGTTGATAACCTCTGTCTCCGATGGGTTGCATCATGGTCATGGTCATGGTGATCGCTAAAACACAGGCTGCGATCAAACTTAATTCCTAGGTACGTCATTATCCTGTCCGTGGTCACCTTATCAGCTTCCATTCGTACCACCGGTATTTTCGTTTTAATCTATAAGAATATCAAGGGAGAACCATGCAACTGATGCTTTTTAGGATTAACCAAGGCAACTGCATCGTGATGACTCTGGTGGCACTGATATGTGAATAGTCCTTGTTTGGCTTTGGTAGCGTTAATATGTAGCTGTGTAGCCATTCTTCCTTAATCTAGCCTCAACCCTTGTATCTTCAACCTTACAGCCTCATTTCTTTGATCAGACTGCTCAATGTAGCGGGCAAGCAGGGACTTCTTTTTGCTCTCATCAGCTGAGGCTGTTTCCGTGATGTGACATTTTGTGCGCACTGCTATCATATTTAATTGAAGAAATTCTATAGGCGTGTAAGTGTTTTTTTCTTATATATTTACAAGTGTTTAATTGTAGCGAGCCTCGGACTTTCATTTTTCATAGACGTAATAAACAAAGTGAATCGACATCATTGCAGCTGCATATTCCCTGAGAGTAGCGACGGATGTTGGGTTCGGAATTTGCGAAGGTCAAGATGTAAATCTAAACTTTTCGGCTGACCCAACAAATTAATTATTGCAATTTACGCTATGTAAAATAGTTGATTCAATTGTTACCGTATATTGTAATTAATTTGCGATATACGCGGTTGACACAGTCTTAATAGCAGAGACAGAGAATGAACTACAAGAAATGATAGACATAATAGTAAAAGAAAGCAAAAAGAAAGGTCTCAGTCTGAATAGTAAAAAAACACAAGTAATCTTCATATCGAAGAAACAATCATCACCAGCATGCAGCATAAAAATAAACAGGACAAATTTGAAACAAGTGCAACATCTGAAATATTTGGACACAACAATAACATCAGATGGAAGATGCAACACAAAATATAAAGTAGAATAGCTCAGGCCAAAATAGCATTACAGAAAATGAAAAATATCTTATGCAACAAATCTATGTCAATAGAAATGATAAAGAGAGTTCATCGGTGCTATATAATAACCAATTCTGACCTATGGAAGCGAATCAAGGACAGTAGACAAACAAATGAAAAGACGATTAGAGGCCACAGAGATGGGATTTCTCAGAAAAATGTTGAAAGTTCCTGGACAGTTAAAAAGACCAATGAGGAAGTTCTCAAAGAGGTCAACACAAAAAGGGAGCTCCAAAAGAAGATCAGAAAGAAACAATCAACATTTTTCTGGCAAATCATGAGAATAGGAAAGTTGGAATACTTGGTTACAACTGGCAAAATAAAAGGAAGAGAGGTCGCGGACGACAAAAAGAGAAATACTGGATGGTTTGGTATCATGGCATAGAAAGCAGTCAACAACAGAACTGATATGATGCACTGTAGATAGAAGAGTGTGGAAGAACATGATCGCCTACACCAACATGTATGACACATGATGATGATTGTTGTCATAATTAATTACATCATAATATATTAGTTACTTTCATTTTAGATTGTAAAAAGAACATGGTTTTGTTGCTAAACACAACATCTTACGGTTTCTTTCAAGTATTCATTATATGACAAAACGCACTATTTAAGGAAGTTTTAGTCTGCCTCCTGCCGGCCAACCGTCTATACCTTACGAAAAGAGAGAAAAAGCTATCTTATGTCATAACAACTAAGGAGATGATTTTTTAAATGGCCTACTTAGTTTTCATAACATTGCACATTCTGAAGAAATTGTTGTGTATAGTAGGTTTTTTTCTCCATAGACATCCAAGACTATTAATTATATAGTCATGTCTCTATCTATGTCAAAACTCGCCGAGTCATTTTGTTGGTATATTTTGCCAGTAGTACATGATAACTCGGGGTCATCTAGACTGGAATACATTTTAAATCGATTATGCTAGAGTCATTACTAATATGTGCTCATTAAAATAATTAATGTTGCTAAGATAGAGAGAAAAGTATAATCCTTTAAATGTTTTTACTTTAGAAGTAGAACATACAAGATGAAAACTTTCCATGGAATTATCATCCATTGATAGCTCAACTTTATAATTACTATTGGCAGGGGTTTTGTGAAGTTATGATGTTTTATTCATTCATTCACGAAGCATTTATTTCAAATTTTTTATCAGATAGACTGATAGAATCACAGGAATGCAAGTAGAGAGATAGATTGAGAGGTAGAAGAAATAATTTACAGGCAGAAATAGACAGTCAGAGGTATGGACATACATTCTGACAAATATGACGTAAAGGTAAGATTTCAAACAATGGCTCATCGTCAATCCCTAGTACGGCCATACGCTAATCTTACGGTCTGTTGTTTGATGTGCGACGGGATAATCTGACGACGAACTGTGTGTTTTATGTTCGGAATTGGAGTCAACAAAGATGGCCTAACATCATCAAGCGCTATACATTTAAAAAAAATATGACGATCGTCATTTTCAGGAGGACGTGAACTTCTGGTATATAGTGGATATGTGGCAGGAACCATTGAAGGCTATGCATAAAAAGTGTTCCTTGTTGCAGTTTCCTCATATTCCAAGTCCGGATTGTTGCAGGAGCTACTGAGTTAAGAGCTCTGTGCACACCGTGAGCTGTGTGTCTCATCCGTTTTGATCATGTTTCGATATTCCAATTGTTTACGACGAATGATGATATCGTATAACAGGGAACAGTTGACTGTGTTCACTTTCTGCGCGGTTTCGCCTTATGTCTTTTGGCGTGTGCTGAGACTGCTACGATGGGGACTACAGTTACCTTTCTTTGTTTGGGAGATGAGATATTAATTCGGATGAATACGCTGGCACGGGCGGTTGAGCAATTATGGATTTTATTTCGTTTGCAGTGACACCGGGGCCTTCCATAACCAAATAACCAAATAACAAGGGCGCAGAAAGACAAATATGTATCGAAAGGGACAATGGATAGACAGCATACACACTGGCAGCTAAACAGTCAAGTATAAAACACGCAGACAACCAGATTAGTAAACAGACAAATAATAAGAAATAGTCAAGCATCAGGCATTCGATTTTCATCTTTCTGTTACAAATAGAATTATTCCTATCCTTTAGACAAAGAACTGTAAAAAAGGAAATTATCAAGAAGATCAAAGCAATGAATGCAAATGCTATCTTATACAGCATCTTTCTAGTCCCAATGAGATATAAAAAATAAAGAAACATTAAGTACGAAATCCCGATTTCCCGATTAAGTACGAAAGGCCGATAACACAACAGGAAAAATACAGTAAATAAACTAGTTATTTCTATTTTTGTTCAGGAATGAGGTAAAAGAGTGGCGCTGCAAGACAGGTTTTGTCAAGATGAAAGAGGAGCGACTATACATCTTTAGAATAGATCACACTGCTATGGAAGGGGGAAAAGGCAGATAACAATTATACATTTAGAAAACTGCAATGGTAATAACTTGGCTTTGAGTACAATAAACAGCAATTAATTAACAGCCACGTCTAATGAACTTTTAACAGGAAAGTTATACAGTTTTATTAGAACAAACGTTTACATTAACAAGTAGTACAACGATGAGCACAAGAAGTAGAAAATGAAATTAAAAAACAATAACATAATGAAGAAGTTATGTGTTTGTAGAAATAATAGAGGCTCTATTTGATATTGCTAATGTTTGCTGCGACAAATGAGAAAATATTGAAATATTTATAATCTCTCCCTCACTCTTTCTTCCTGTGTACCTATATCGAAAGTAGACTACAGTCAATTTGGCACTGCTTTGACTGTTCTCATCATAATCAATAACCTTGCCTTCTGACGTAGATAATCATGTGTCCTGCGCAACATTTTATCTCTGCAGTTATTTATAAGTGATGTTGTTGACTTCCTACCAAACCATTCACATAAACTGTCTGGTGAATTAACTCTTCTTTCCTCAATTCTTACCAATTGTTACAGCGGGTCCCATTTCATTACATAAATAATATATAAAATAAACATAAAATGGTATAACACGGCTGAAACTAAGGTGAGACGAGACAAACTATGACGTTTCAGTAAAAGCCTTCAGTGGGTAAAAAACAACAAATATAACTACAAACATATACACAAAAGTCAAGTACTTATCTATCTCAAAAGGGATATGTATAGCAGTTGACTCGTGGTAAGTCTGAATGACCGGAAGAGGAAGTGACCAGGACCAAAGTGCCATTCCAAGATTGGATTTCAAGGGCAAAAAAGAACCAAGGTAAGGGTTCCCTGAAGATGAATGGAATAAGGGTTTCCCACAGGGTAGAAAGAAAAAGAGAGAGCAGGGGTGGCAAAGGGGTGAAAAAAACAAGATATGAGAGCAAAGAGGAGGCCAGTAATTAAGGGAAAGAGTAACAATGTTTAACTCCTTCGATGGAGGGTGCCATAGCGGACTTATGAGTTGGTTCTCCAAGGCAAACCGACTGTGGGTATCTGAGGAGCAAGAGACGATTCCAGTAACCTGGAAGTCCACAGAGGTTTTTGTGGTATGGAGGTCTGAAATGGGTGTAGACAGGAGTGCCGGAATCGCGTTCGATGTTGTACAGGTGTTCACGGACACTATCTTATAAACACTTATTCGTTTGGCCAATATGTGTTTTATGACAGCGCTCACAGAAAATAGCATATATTAAATTCCTAGAAAGCTTTCCCGAATCTCGATTGAGCCATTCAGGAAGAGGACTTGATGAGTTTGTAGTACAAACGGGCACAAATACAATATTTAATGTCGAGCTTTATGAAGTATCTGAGAGCCGAGATAGCTTACTGGTTAGTGAACTGGAATACAAAGGGTAAGTGGTCGGGTTCGATCCTGATCGACGGCTTCCGGGTTCACACAGTTTTAAATGTGTATCGGATTTTTTTCATAGAAAGTAAAGCGGCACGGGCGTAATACCGACAGCATTACCCAAAATATCTTGTTCCTAAGGTCAGTACAAAATTATGGTCACTAACCACAACACCATATTTCCTATGCGCCACTTGGCGTGATGGGGCTCTTTACTTTTTACTTTTATGAAATATCGATAGGCGGGTCAGACATGTAATCAGAATTTATTATCATATGTACATTGTATATATATATATATCAAATGTCTATTAAATTTTATATTAATTTATATATATTATTACGTAATCAAGTTAAATAACATAACATAGCGATACAGGACAGTGAGATTGCGAGATATTCATTTTGAAGACTCGTGTCCTGAATAAAACTCGTTCTATTCTGCGAGAATCAACAACACTGATATGCAATTAGTAAAGAAAATGTTTTCTTGCAATCTTGCGGATAAATCTTGATATTTGATGTTCCCAAAATAACAGAAATAAAATATTGCAATATTTACACAGAACACACATCTATTGAATTCTGGAATATAATGTATATATAGTTATGGATGTAGAATTTATCCGAAACTAAATTTGTACGATTAATATTTTGTAAAAAAAAATAAATAAAAAATAACGTGAAATAAAATAAACGTTTATGTTTCATTTCTATATTTTGATTCTAGGTTTCTGGCGGAAGTAATCATTAGAGAAACAACATCAGGAGCACAAATAAGTCTTTAAATAAGAGGAATTTGGTTATAATCTGCATGTGCTTTGTTTAGATGTTTTAGACAATCATTCTCTGTGCCTATCCCACTCTCTCGCAACGGGTCGTGCCCCTCGGGCCTTGGCATCAGTTGCGGAGGTGGCTGCTAACCAAAATGTCCCGCAGGTTCCTGTCACGCTTAAACTTTGTCAGAAAGAGGTGGAAGGGGTGGGACTGAGAATAGAAGGCGAGTCGTAGGATGTGAATGGAAGATAGGTAAGTGTTGTTTCAAGACCCGGCGTGCAGCCAGATTGTGAGAGTGGTGGGAAAGGGAGAGAACATTTCTGTTAGACTGATAGCGACTCGAACGGGTAGAAGCTAGAGTGCGGTAATAGGGAGAGCTCATTGGAAGGTAGATTTCTGGACAGGTTCAATGTAAACATGACAAAGAAAGAAGTCCAACATAAATTGAGCTTGATGGAGAAAGATATAATGTCAGTCGCATAGGGCGTATCAGGTAAGAGAAATGTATAGAATCGCGACAGGTGCAGGGCTTGGTAGAGGAATAGAAGAGGAATGAGTGGGCATCAGTAGGTTTATAAAATATGAAGTTGTGTGTACCTGATAGGAGGAGAGAGACCAGGATGTCTGAGAAAATAACAGAAGAGGTAGAGATGGAACACGAAATAAGAACAGAGTCATGAAATGAGCCTACAAAGCCTAGGAACTGGATAAACGTTCGGTTCTGACCGATCCGATACGCCGAAACCGTCGTCGATGTACCGGTAATTCATGAGGGAAAGGTGGCAACTAAAGGAGAACAGAAAATGGTGTTCTCTGTAATCCATGATTGGGCAGGCATAGCTAGGCCCCATCTTGGTGCCCACAGCAACCTTCTGTCTGGTCGATGAATCGACAGTCGAATTCAAGAGAGTTGAGGGTCAAGACTAGTTCCACCAAACGAATAAAAGTAAAGGTGGGGACCTTGGATTGTTTCTATGTTCCAGGAGAGCCAAGGGTTTCTTTGTTTTGGTATAGGGGGTAGAGGGATCAGACATGCTGAAGAATGAGGCGGTAAATCTTACCAGGGCAGGAATAGAAGGTAGAAAATAAATTCAGGGCATGGTTACATTTTTTCCCTTTTCATTACATTGTGAAAAATGAGGATTTGCGTCGAAATAATGTCCAACCGATTACTGTTGTGAGTTTGCGCTATTTCAAAAGTCACCAATTGAGTAATGTTTACATTGTTATAAATTCTTTTGTTTCATTTATTTTTATAACTTTTGTGTTGTCGAGAGAAATAAAGTGCTAGGCCTTGATCTTCTGGTAGCCTTAGCTGCAGTCATTTGTTGCTGCTCTAGAGCTTCCTTGTTGATATCTCACCATCCTCGAGCTCTATTTTAAGTTCCTCTTTTACTTCCTGGTGGACACCGTGTACCGTATGAAGTGATAACTTTGTTTCTTCACGTGGAAAGAACATTTCTTTTGTTGTCCGTGTATTATCAATTGGTTCCGATCACTCTCTCATAATTGTCATCAAGTACCATGACTGCTGGCGTAGGTGATCATGTCTCTTCACAACTTTCGATCTCGATAGTTATTTATCATTTCTGTTGTTGATCTTCTGCGAAGCCATTCTCTTCAGCTGTCTGGTATCTTTTCTCTTTACTTCCTTCTATTTCATCGTCTCTCAATGTTCCCAATTGTCACAATATATTCCAGCTGTTCCCGTCTCATTACATGGACAAAAAAAGTGATGATTGTTTCTTCTAAATTTTGAAATTAGCTCGTTCTCTAGTGATCTCATTTGAGAGTTTTCTTGTCATTCCAACCCGTTTCAATAATCATCTTTTTTATTTGGTAACTAACTTCCTCATTAAAATTGTCGAGAGTAACTAGTTTTGAGCCTCTTTATTATGAATGGATATTAAGAACTATTGCTATTAATAGATGACATAAATATTTAATTTCTTGTTGATCTAACTTCAAACAAGACACATGCGATTTTTGGGCCATGTTAAAAGACACATCAGTCTACTAAAAGTAATCCTGGAGGGGAAAATACAAGGTAAAAGAGGCAGAGGCAGACCAAGACTAACATGGACGAGTAACATAAAAAGATGGACAAATCAGCATATGACAACCTGCACCATCAAAGCAAGAGACAGAACAGAATGGCGCTCCATGGTAGCAACCTGCGTTGCGGAGACGGTACTCGATGATGATCTAACTTCATTCATCACGGTTGTTTTCTCACTGATACTTTAGTTCATTAGCTCAGTTGTGTCTTTCCATTAAAATAAAAGTTCTTCTATTATACATTCAAAATTATTAAAAGAGATTAAATTTTAACATGTAAAAAACTGTTTATGGTTTAAAATGTAATATTGCATTCCCCAAAACTCTCTGATTTGTCAACCTTTGATCTTTTTGTTATGAATATTTTTCTGTTAAAATTTTAAAAAAATATTGATTTTATATAAACAATTTTACGTTTTGTGTTACAAATTTAAACCACTCTCGCAATATATCAGCTTCAAAATATGAGAGAAATGTTCTAAGCTTCAAACATCTTTAATCATAAATGCAGCAAAATCTCAAGAGCATCACTAAAATGCTATTTTGGGATAAAAATAAACAACTGTGTTATGAGTTATAAATATTTTGTTTGTTGTGGTAAGAGAACGTAGTGTAACCTTTCAATTCTGGAATATTTCGTTTCGATTCCCAGTAGAGCAATTTTAAGTTTTAAAATTGTGTGTGAAATAAACACCAAAACTTATACAATGCGCAGCCACCGTACAAAACCTATTGTTTTAATTTCAACCTTTCTGTATCCAGCTCCTCCACATTTATTTTTCTTGCTTTCACAAAATAGAGATCGTAAATTGGAAATAGCGGTAATATATCATTTTAAGTTAGCAAAAGTACTGTGTGCCTTCGTTAAGAGAGGTCTATGTCATATACTTGGTATTAGAGAGTCAGAGGTAATAATTGATACTAATTTGGGAAACAGAAGAGACCAAATATGTGGAGTTGGGGATTAAAGGCAGAAAATAGAGGTAAATAGGACAGGGCCTTTCAAAGTAATCTATTCATTTAGCTAAAATTTGCTTTTATTGGCTCCTATCGTCATCATTATTATTATCAGGGCGCAATTCCTTTTGTAGAACGTTACATTCACCACAGCCTGACTGAAAGAATCTCTGTTTCTAGCCAGGTCTCCCACTTCACCTGTTGGCGTCTATAGAGGATATGAAAATGAGGGAAAACAAACACAAAATTAGTCTGGTTAGTAAAAGTAGAATGGTAAGTTAAATTGAGCCATTAAGTGAGTGAGTAAATGAATTAGCGAATAAATGATACTGTAATAAGTTGAGCGAGCGAGTTAATAAGCTAATGAGTGAATGAGTTACTGGGCGACTGATCGATTAAATAAGTTCACGGATTTTGGAAGTTAGCAGTTTACTGCATGAGGGAAAAATTATGAATATCAGCCACTTTGGTAATGAAAGACTGAGTTAATAAAAATGTAGGCAGTGGTTGATTAAATACATTGTGATTAATTGATCTCTCAGTCTGGTCGGATAATTTACCTGTTACTGTATGCAGTAGACAGTGCAACCTGCGGCTGCCCTGCTGCCTTGCAGGTATGCTCCGGAGAGTAAACTGGAGTCAATCATAAACAAAGCGACGGAAGGCAACAGAAAACCACCGTCCAAAGTTCTTTGTACAATCATGAATCGTAATATTAGGAAGCAACAATCATCATTTTTTTTTTTTGCCATGTAATGAGAGGAGAACAGCTGGAATATATTGTAACAACTGGGAAAATTGAGGGACGAAGAGATAGAGGGAAGCAAAGAGAGACGATACCAGACAGCTAAAGAGAATGGCTTGGCAGAAGGTCAACAACAGAAATGATAAATAACTGTCGAGATCGAAAGTTGTGGAGAAACATGATCACCTACACCAGCAGGTACGGTACTTGATGATGATGATGATGATGAATTGATGGGTTATTGTGTAAATGTGTTACTGAGTGTGAAAAGGAATAAGACCGTCACATTTGTTTACCAAGAGCGAACATTAGATTTATAATTATTTACAATTTGAAAGTTAGAGAGGCAGAGAGATAGAGGGAGAGTGAGAGTGAGATGAAAAAATAAAATGATTGTCTAAAATGTCTCAACAAAGTACATGATGATTGTAATCAAATTTCATTTTAATTATAGATCCATTTGTGCTCCTGAACGTTGTTTCTCTAATGATTATTTCCGCCAGAAACCTAGAATCAAAATATAGAAATGAAACATAAACATTTGTTTTATTTTACACGTTTTTTTTCCACAAAATAATAATAGTACAATTTAAGTTTCGGATAATTTCTACATCCATAACTATTTATTCATTACATTTAATAATTCAATACGTATGTGTTCTGTATATATATTGTTATATATTATTTGTGTTATTTTTGGGAACATCTAATATCAAGATGTTGCTGCAAGATTGCAAGAAAACATTTTCTTTACTAACTGCAACCAGTGTGGTTATAGATTCTTACAGAAAAGAACGAGCTTTTCAGAATACCCAGTCATCAAAATGAATATCTCTCCATCTCACTGTCCTGTATCGTAACGTCAAGTCATTTAAATTGATTACTTAATATAATATTAATATAATATTAGAAGAATATATTATTTATAAATAATATTAGAAGGCATAAACAAAGACAGCAAAGATCTAAGAATAATAAAGACATGTTCTGGCAACAAACAGCAGCCATAATAGCTGAAAATCCATTTGAATGTTTCAACAAATAAAACAGTGTTAGGCAAGGTTATGTGCTGTCACAAAATATATTTACTACGTATAGAGAGATTATTTTAAGACCCATAAGGGACATGACTTCAATAACAAACGGAGGTCGTAATATACATAATCTAAGGTATGCTGATGATACAGTCTTAATCGTTAAGAGTGAAAATGAGTTATAAGAAATGTAGACATTATAGTGAAAGAAAGAAAAATAAAGGACCCACCTTAATAGCAAAAAGGAGCCGCGATAGCTCAGTAGTTAGTGAACTGGACTACAGAGGACAAGGAGTAGGGTTCGATCCCAACCGACGGCTTCCGGGTTCACCCAGCCTTAAATGGGTACCAGATTTTTTTCTGGGAAAGTAAAGCAGCACGGGCAAAATACCGACCACATTACCCCAAAAATCGTGTGCTGAAGGTCTGTAAAATATAGGATCACTAGCACTAAATTTCCATATACGTCACTTGGCGTGACGGGGGTACTTTACTTAACAGCAAAAAGACAGACGTAATGGGTAATAAAAGAAACAAAGCATCACCACAATGCACAATAAAAACAAATGGAACAATATTATAACAAGTAAATGAATTTAAATATATGGGAACAATGTTAACCTCAAACGGTAGATGTACAACTTAGGTGAGATGCAGAATGGCTCAGCTTTCTGGGTGGCTTTCCAAAAAGTGAGAAAGATGCTGTGCAATCCATTTTTTGGGCAATAGAAACAAGAAAAAGAGTTCTTAAATGTTATGTACAGCCATTCTTATCATATGAATGTGAAACATGGAAAATAGGACAACAGACAAGAAAATCACTGGAGGCTGTTGATACGTGGTTTTTCAGAAGAATGTTGAGAATACCATTGACAGCTAAAAAGAGTAATGAAAACGTTCTCAAAAAGGTCAATGCAAAAAGAGAGCTAATTTCCAAAATTAGTAAGAAACAATATATCATTTTATGTCACATAATGAGAAGAGAATAACTGGAATATATTGTAACAACTGGGAAAATTGAGAGACAAAGAGATAGAAGAAAGCGAAGAGAAAAAATACCAGACAACTTAAGAGAATGGCTTGGCAGAAGGTCAACAACAGAAATGATAAATAACTGTCAAGATCGAAAATTATGAAGAGACGTGATCACCTACGCCAGCAGGCACGATACTTATTGATGATGATGCTTTAGATATTTACAAGAAAAGGAGATGAATACATAACTGAAGTAAGGTTCTAGGTAAGATAGAGTGACAACATCAAGAAGACTGCTATATCAAATCATGCTAGTGATTGTATATATCAGAGTTAGAACTGCAACTTATCATCTCAATCATCACTTTGAAAGAAATTATGAGAGTTAAAATAGAAGAAAATTAAGTAAAATGGCTCTGCTGCTGCTAAGTACTCAATTTTTACATTTTGATCCATGAAAAAAATAAACTGCAAAATTTGTCAGCCGAGTTCTGCTTTCAGTGACATTAACAGTGAAGGAAGTAAGAGCACAACTACTGAATGAAATGTCTTTGAAGATTGATTAATGTTATAATAAGAGATCCCATTGTAAATAAAACAATTAAATAAATCAGGAAACGGGTGGAATTGACACCAGTTCCTAACGTAATCCAGAGGTAACAAATTAAGTGGTTTGGATATGAAACGTTGTTATGGACAAAAAACGTTCTTCAACAAACATTAAGAAACAGAATCAACAATAAAAGAGGTAGAGAAAGAATCCCTCACGCACGAAAAGGGACATGTGTGTGCGAACCAAAGTGCACACGTCAAAAACACTCCATATTCCCAAAACAATCCATATTTATCACCTCAGTGCAAAATAAAGACAAGTGGTACAATATTAAAACAGGTAAATGAATTTAAATATTTGGGAACTTTGTTAACCTCAGACGGAAGATGTACAAAAGAGGTGAGATGCAGAATGGTTCAGGCAAAAGCAGCTTTCCAAAAAAATGAGGAAGATACTATGCAATCCTTTTTTGACAATAGAAACAAGAAAAAGAGTTCTTAAATATTATGTAGAGCCAGTCTTAACATATGGATGCGAGTCATGGACAATAGAACAACAGACAAGAAAATCACTGTAGTCTGTAGAAATGTGGTTTTACAGAAGAATGCTGAAAGTGCCATGGACAGCTAAGAATAGAAATGAAGATGTTCTGAGAGAGGTTAAAGCAAAAAGAGAGCTAATTTCCAATATTAGGAAGAAATAATCATCATTTTTTGGCCATGTAATGAGAAGAGAACAACTGGAATATATTGTAACAACTGGAAAAATAGAGGGACGAAGAGATAGAGGGAAACAAAGAGAAAAAATAACGGACAGCTTAAGAGAATGGCTTGGCAGAAGATCAACAACAGAAATGATAAATAGCTGCCGAGATTGAAAGTTGTGGATAGACATGATCACCTACGCCAGTAGGCCTGGTACTTGATGATGATTCCCGAAACGCTGAAAGGCAAAATGAGGACAGAGAACACGGTCCCTGGATCGTGTATATTGGAGGATCATTATTCGCAATCGCTCTTCTTCTAACAAGTGTTTTGCTTGTTAAATCTGTAATCCCCGAACTTTGACACGCGCGACTCCCTTTCCATGCCGACCTTGTCCTGGCGGCGTCATTATCATGGCAGATACGATCATTAAAGTTGGGAAAGCTCTTAAACTCCATATAAACTAATATTAGAAATTAGGTCTCTGTTTGCTTTGGCCTCTTTGAGAACATTTTCATTACTCTTTCTTAGCTGTCAATGGTATTCTGAAATTTTTTTTGTAAAATCACTTTTCTACAGACTCCAGTGATTTTCTTGTCTTTTCTGTTATTGTGGCGATTCATGAGTGTACAAAGAAATTACGACGGTTGTTTTCTGTTGTCTTCCGTCGGTTTGTTTACGGTTGGCTACGCTAGCCTTTGACCATTGACTAAAAAAGTCTCACCCACAAGGCAGTGGGGTTGTTTTACTTCAGGGTACCCTCCGTTAGCCTTTTACTTTATATGTACATAACGCATATACTCGAACGCTCTCAACAATACTCTATTTTGAGCCTGTAACCGTGCTTAAGCCGTCTTTGCTGGAATTTTCCCATGACCATGTTTATGGATTTAATGTCAAACGATGTTAATTTATGTAACTAAGAAAACATGTGACAAAAACATAATTTCCACGCCTAATCAATCGCAAGCAATAGTGCACTAACAACAACGACCAGAGTTTTGTTGTGGCATTCATTAGTCACCAGCAATGACAACCACTGGCACTGAACTAGAATTAATCAGAGACCGCGTGGAGATTTCCCAGGAGATCCCAGCGATAGCCGGAAGTCAAAGTGACCATTTAACTAGACACCATTCATCTTCTGCAACCTTTCTTGTTCATTATGTCACATCCTGGCCACACACGTGTGGGACAAACACAACTGACCTTTCATCACGAAAGTATAATTCACAGCTGTCTATATTTTAGTAGTCATACTCTTAGCCCACTTTAGAAACATTAACTGTATATGATTCTTACTTCGCTCTTTCTACCTGGTTAAAAAAAAAAAACAGGTGTATATTAAATTGTAATAAAATGTGTGATGAGCAAATAAATATTTCACAAATGTTATCAATCTTTGAAACATGAAATTCTCATTAGAAATAAACTGTTTTTTTTTTTTTATCCCCAATACAAATACTGATGGAACTAGACTATTTATGTTGAGTGTGGTGTAATTAAATTACAAACACATTAACGAAATCAGTTTTAATGATGAGCAGAATATATTCGACTCAATTGACTCTTTAACACTGAAATTATTTTGCTGATTATGACGGAAATACCCACCTTTGGAATTCTGAACCTATAATAATGTCACTACATTCTATCTTGTGTACGATTTAAAAAAAAATTAGAACATATAATTTTATATATAGAATTTAAGAGGTAATATTACACTATATGTGGAGCCGTGATAGCTCAGTGGTTAGTGAACTGGACTACAAAGGACAAGAGGTAGGGTTAGATCCCAAACGACGGCTTCCGGGTTCACCCAGCCTTTAATGGGTACCGGATTTTTTTCTGGGAAAGTGAAGCGGCACGGGCGTAATACCGACCACATTACCCTAAAAATCATGTGATGAAAGGTCTGTAAAATTTATGGTCACTAACACCATAGTCCCTATACGCCACTTGGCGTGACGGGGGTACTTTACTTTTACTTGTTATTACACTATATGTGAATAATGTTTGTGGAAATTTTCGGCATCTAATTTAATTTGTTCAAAGCAAAGAATAAGCAAATTACAAAATTAAAAAAAAACGAAAATTTAACACAAAAAATGTTAATTTAAACACAAATTACAATTATTTTTAATGTGATGGATTTCTTTTGTTGCGTAAATCAGTTTATATATTGATATTTTAATATCCCATTTAAAATCATCTATATGAAAGTAGGATTAAAATTTAGGCACTGAATAAAGTAGAAAAATGTTGAAAATCCAAATTCCTGATCTTCAATGTACATAAGACATGCACAATGTATGTATGATAATGATACATTGTTTACACAAACTATGTTTTTTTTTCTACCTCACAATATATATATATTTACATATGTACACATCACTCTTTAGCCTTGAGATATGTGATAGTGTTTTTTTTTTTATATATTGGATATATGTATATTATGTATTGTGTATTACGTATTGTCTATTGTCTAGTATTATTATAAAAATAATAACAAAATACGTACTCGCTTTATTTCAACAAATACTTCTGATCCATGCTATTGAATTTTAATCGGACACAAGCTTTAGGAAGTAAAATCATCTTCAACTATTTTAACAGTTTGATCCAAATGCAAGAAATGTAAATTGAATCGGACGAAATGTTTTTTTATTTATCCGAAACGGCCTTATCGTTCATAATTTATTTTAAATGATCGTTTAGCAACAGCAACATCGTTTGTCCCGAGTTAAGAATCACTTAATTGATACCATAATTCACCCATAAATTGTATTTATAGTATTATATCTAAAACACCACTTTTTATGCTAAAGAAGCAACAAGTTGTGCATTTGTATGCATTAAAACATATGAACACTAAATTGTTTCATTTTTAGTTACCAGGATACAATTATTATATAATGTATATAGCTGCATTCCTGTTTTTTTTAACTTAAAAAGATACTTTCCTTGTTTATTGTTTTCTGTGTGTCCTATATTTGTAATATGTTAAACAAGACGCCATTCTCTTCGGCTTCCAGATGTGCTTAAAATGCATAATTTATTTTGAGGTCCGCTGGAAGCAAACTGTCTACCCAAAGGTCGGATCGTGATTCGTTCCACCATGAAGTTATTTAGTGAACAACAATGTCAAGCTGTTTCATACCACGTGACCTTAAACTTCATTTTTTTCCCCGACAGATCGTATTCTAGTTTCACCTAGTTGTTTGTAAATGTTTATTTCATATTTTTTTCATTAAAAAAAGAAAGACGATCTGATGTTGTACTTACCAGGGCATTTAAATATGTCCAACTGGTGAAAACATTTGGGCGCTAAAGAAATAATGCTTATCGCTACAACTGAGACAAGACTTTCTTTCTTTCTTTCTTCTTTCTTTCTTTCTTTCTTTCTTTCTTTCTTTATTTATTTATTTATTTCCTTCTTTCTTTTTTATCCTGCAGAGTAACAATATTTTAATAGAGTTTTAAAAGAAAATACATAAAGTAGCGGCAAAATAAGAAATTGCTAATAAAATAATCGGTAAAATAGAACTACGATTCTTTTACTTCCTCTTTTTCTACCGCATAAATTTATAAACGTAAATCTTTCAAATTTCAACGAAAGCATTTAGAGGCTAGAGACATCTCCTTTCAACTAGTCCAGGTATGATACAGCCACAATATTTTCCTCTATTTATCGTATGTTGGGCATGTAGGCAGAGATCATGCTGCTTGTGCTACAGTCATATTTATAATTCATACGGTTTTCTGTCCTTACTGTGTTGAAAAACGATACTTCCATTTACTATATCCTTTTCGGAGTCTAAAACTGTTACTTGTATTTTTTTTTCCTTTGACCTGGCATTTGAATTGTTTTTGTGGTAGTCTTGGTGATCTGTATTCCTTTTGAGCTTATATTTGTGTATGACACATCGCTTTTTTCCCCATAAGTTAGACTTGTATCTTCTTGGTATACCACACTCCTCTACTAATGCTCATTCGTTACATTCTTTAACCTACTTGCACAATGAGATTTGGGAGTCGCGATAGCTAAATGGTTAGTGAACTGGACTACTAAGGATAAGAGGTTGGGTTCACTACTGATTGACGGCTTCCAGGTTCACTCAGCCTTAATGGGAACCGAATTTTTTTTTTCCTGGGGAAGTAAAGCGGTACGGACGTAATACCGACCCCATTAGCTCAAAAGTCATGTACCGAAGGTATGTAAAAATTATGGTCACTATTCCTATACGCCATTTCAAATGACGGGGCACTTTACACATTTTTTTTTTGCAATGACATTTGTGGTTTGAGTTATGTTTTTTTTTTCAAAATCATATTAACATATACTACTTGAATATATAAGAAAAAGTAGAAGAATAGAAACACGTATTTGACCAACTTATGACGTTTATGGAACCCATATTTTTCTACCACAAAAATACTTTATTTTTATTGGAGGGGTGTTAACGTGATCAGCATTACTCAAATGTCTTTTTTTCTTACATAGAAAAAAACAGCTGCCTGTATACAGCATAGTAAAATGTAGAGCCCCCGACACGCCAAGTGGCGTACAGGGAATATGGTGTTAGTGACCATACATTTTACAGACATTCGGCACATGATTTTTGGGGTAATGTGGTCGGTATTACGCCCGTGCTGTATTATTTTCCCAGAAAAAATCCGGTACCCATTAAAGGCTGGGTGAACCCGGAAGTTTGGGATCGAACCCTACCTCTTGTCCTTTGTAGTCCAGTTCACTAACCACTGAGCTATCGCGGCTCCATTGACAGCATAGTTGAACCTAAAAGCCGTGGATAAGAATCAAACCCGACCTCTTGGACTTTGTAAATTAGTTCATTTTGTAAATTAGTTCATTTTGTAAATTAGTTTACTTTGTAAATCAGCTCACTTTGTAAATTAGTTCACTTTGTAAATCAGTTCACTTTGTAAATTAGTTCACTTTGTAAATTAGTTCACTTTGTAAATCAGCTCACTTTGTAAATCAGCTCACTTTGTAAATTAGTTCACTTTGTAAATCAGTTCACTTTGTAAATTAGTTCACTTTGTAAATCAGCTCACTTTGTAAATTAGTTCACTTTGTAAATCAGCTCACTTTGTAAATTAGTTCACTTTGTAAATCAGCTCACTTTGTAAATTAGTTCACTTTGTAAATCAGCTCACTTTGTAAATTAGTTCACTTTGTAAATCAGCTCACTTTGTAAATTAGTTCACTTTGTAAATCAGCTCACTTTGTAAATTAGTTCACTTTGTAAATCAGCTCACTTTGTAAATTAGTTCACTTTGTAAATTAGTTCACTTTGTAAATTAGTTCACTTTGTAAATCAGTTCACTTTGTAAATTAGTTCACTTTGTAAATCAGCTCACTTTGTAAATCACTTCACTAAAGAGTGAGCTATTACGACTCCTAACAAATCTGATTAAAGTGAAATATATAGACAACATGTCCCTCAAGGAGAAACATTAGACCTCATACAACATTATCAGAAAAAATTTTAACAAATACAAAATAGCCTGTCATACAAATGAAAAAAAGAATAAAAGAAAAATGATTAATTTCGCACAAAATATAGCATATGCAGGAACACTTCCAATAAGTTTTTTAACAGATCAAATAAGCACCTTGGTGCACAACCTGCAGAAGTTTGTCTTACAATGGACTGAAAGTGCAATAGAGAAAAGGTGACAGAAAACGACTTATCATTTAAAGAGATGAAAGTGTCTTAACCTCACGCACCAATAATTCCGAGGCAATAATGATAAACACATACAGAAAAACAGATGAACCAATTCCCATACTTTAAATAATAGAGAGTAATAACAAATAATACAAAATTGGTATGAACGTTATTGCATTAAAAATAATAAAAGCCGACGATTTATGCAAGAAACGATGCTATTTGCATAGGCTGATAATAATGCTTGTCTTTTTTCTTTCTTGCCCGATTTATAGTCTCCCCCCCCCCCCCCGATTCGCAAAGTCATCATCACCATTTCATAGTCATTGCCCGTGTCTCCTCCTGGAAAGCGCCATGTTTTTTTTTTTTTTTTTTGACGTTAATGCTGGAGTAGAAACGTTTCTTAAGATTCTCAATTTAAAAGAAGAATTAACAACAAAACTCAATGCCCTTAAAACAGTGAAAGCAACGGGTTATGATAACATAACAACTGAACTCCTGCAAGCATATGAAAATATGACCACCTCATCAACAAAGATCTGTAATACAATCTGGCAGACAGGAATCTGGTTAACATCATGGTCATCGTCACTAGTTATCCCCATTCCAAAAATGGGAAACCTACAACTATGTGAAAATAATCGTACCATGAGGCTTAACAGCCACCAAACAAGGTTAGGGTGGCTGTTACGCCATTACATTACGCTAAAGATAATCACTAATAAACTAAATACTCAAATAAATGACATCATAGCTGAAGAATAGGCATGGTTTCGAACAGGTAGAACTACAACAGTGCACATTTTCAATCTCCCTTTACTTTGTGAAAAATATCTTCGACATTAGCAAGAGTTGAATCACGTGTTTATTGACTTTAAAAAAAGCGTTTCACAGAGTTTGGCTTGAAGCACTTTGGACTACCACGAATAAATATATAGCAACACTATTAAATAATTTTACGAACAATCCAAAATACAGTATTTACAAATGGCATTTTGGGCAATTGGTTCCTCGCATTCTAGGAGTGTGAAAAGGTTGTTTACTTTCCCCGACTTTATTCAACGTTTGTCTTGAAAACATCATGACAGAAGCCCTTGAAAACAATCACGTGACTGTCAGAAGAATTTGAAACATAACAATTACTTACATTTTGCGGATGATATAGATGGACTGGCCGGCAGCACATCAGAGCTCGTTGAAGTCATAAATATCACAGCAAGAGCTTACGGAAAAAAGATCATTGTCGACAAACCCAAATTAAGGACAAACAAGACCTTATGTAGTAGAAGAACAATACGCATAAATGGAGAACTTCTCGAGTATTTCAAATAAGCTCAAATATTTGGGCTCTATTGTCCCTGACGAAGGATCAAGACTAGAAGTATCAGCCAGAATAGCAAAAGCGATCGTAGCCACGTCCAGACTCGATTCATATATGGAAAAATAAAAACATGGTGCAGAAAGATATTACGCTTATCATATATACTCGCCAATGAAGAAATGCACGAAAGAATCCAACGGAGAGTAAAGAGTTATTGTCAATAATGAAAGAGCAGATACTGATCTGTTGTGGACGCGTCACATGGTCCACAATACCAAAACCATTCTGCAAGTCACAGTACTAGACAAAAGAAGAGAGAGAGAGAGAGAGAGAGAGAGCAAAAGGATAAATGGGTAGATAACATCAAAGAATGAACAGAAATGCCTTTCGCTACATAGCAGAGAGCTGCTTATAATCGCGATGAAACAAATTGTGAAAATGGTGCCTCTACTACCAACAAGGTTACATGTGTAATTGATTGTTTGATTGACAGATTTATAGTTTGATTCAGCCTCCCCCTCCTCCTCTTCAATCCCTATTGCACCAATCTCTGGAGAAAATCTGCACAAGTCCATGCTCAAAGATGGCAGCAGTTAAGAGCTCTAAGACTACCTTTAACTTTGCCGATAAACAAAAATGTATTTTGCCGTCACGAGTATTTCATCCACACTGTAGATCATAGTGAATATACTTATAAGAGCCATTGCTACGATGAAGTTTGCAAAAAACTAAAATACATATTTTGCACACTTAAATGATAGTCAAAACCTACGAGCTTATAATTTGCTGTCAAAAAAACATGAATACAGAAATTAATATAACTTTATTTTTTTTTTTTACCTGTCACCTCAATAAACCGTGTATTACATCTGTTAAATCCAATAATATACATTTCATCTCATTTAAAATTAAACACATATAAGTTGATTTTATAATGACATAAAGTCAGACAGTGTCTCTTTAAGACATCGAGATCTTAATTTTAGTTAGCTTAGATCAGCTTTACTCTTAAACCCTAAATTCTTGTATAAATCTTAGAACAATCTTCATGTCTCTGGAACACTTACATAACGATTATTATATATAATGTAAACCATTTTTCTTATTATTTCATACATTTAAAATTCATGAGGAAACCATCATATACTTTTTTCGATCACTGTTTTATGCAACAGATAAATGATGTTCTTTATCACGTTTGTTGGCAAATTAAAAAACAAACAAATAAAACTGTCATTTCAAGAAAACTCATACAAAAGTTTTCATTTCATGCAAACATAAAAACGACCACTCCAGGAACCTTAGAAATCTGGAGGAAATCTAGTTCAGAAATGTTTGTCTAGGCAGCTCAGGCGGGCTAGATTGTTTAGAGGTAAGACAATGGTCTGTGGGCAAGAAGGTCCTGGTTCTACCTCTGCCACAGGTGGTCTGAACTCTATCTTGGAATCTGTGGTTTCTTTGTTGCTTTTTCCTCTGTCTATGTCTGTGTTGTGAGATCTGGTATTTACTTAGACCTATCGACAAACAGCGAAACAGCTGTCGAGACCTAAAATCTCTCTTCTCAAGGTCTTCTCCGGTGCAATGTACGTATTTTCGCGCATCTGAGCTCAAACCATCTTCAGTGTTTTTGTTAGCGTGTGCTGGTGACTATTATTGAGGTCGTCATGATCTGCACCCTGTGTTGTCAAATGCTGTGAAGAGAATCTCAACATTATAGTTATCCATGTGCAGATTTTCTGTGAACTAAACTAAACTAGGTTGTCATGATGACCTTGTGGTATGTTGGGATAAATAACGAGCTCAGCACTGCGTCTCTCTTTAATTACACCGAAGCAGTGATTTCAATCGTGAGGGTAAATCCGTCAATAAAATAATATGGTTTTGTTTGTATAACTTTTGTTCATAAAATGTAGAACTTGGTATAATGATCTTTGTTCATGTGGTCAGTCTCCATAAATTTTAGAGTACATTAAAGAGGTCTGCAACATGCATACACAATTGCGAATTGATTTGTGATCTTTAGGCAGCTCTGAAGAGCAAAATAATCGACTGTACTGTAGGAGTAAGCGAGTAGAGTACAGTTTATTGTTTTTGTTGAATCTACATTTTTCCTATAGGAAATCGAGGTAGTAAAGCCCTTCAGTAGATCCCAGAAATGATTTTACTCGATATTCGGTCTGTATTGTATATATAACACAAGTAAATAGTAAATATTAGCCAACAATTTAATAAAAAAAGGCAAATCAAATTACTCTTCTTCTTCTTCACTACTTCTGCTTTTCTTTTTTTACTGATACCTAAAGGGTGTCGTGGTTTATATCATTTGTCGTTCTTGAGCTGCTCGAACTGTCTGAATTAGTGATTTTCCTTTGTTGTTACATGTCTCTGTCACTGCATCTATCCACCTTCTTCTGGTTCTTCTTCTTGGTCTTTTCCCATGCATTCTCGAGAAGAACGCCCTTGATGGTGATTGATAATGATTTATTCTGACCAGGTGGCCAAACCATTTAAGTTGTTGTTGTTCTATATATTCTTGGCAGGGTTTTGTTCCTACTATTTTTCTTATGGTTTCATTTGGTATTCTATCTCTTCTTGTGTTGTTTGTTACTTTTCTCAAGCATCGCATCTCACATGTATTGATCTTTCTTAAATGTGATTTAGAAACGGTCCATGTTTGACTTTCATAGCACAAAGTTGGTATGAAAATGCTTTTTATCATTTGTTGTTTAACTGGCATAGAAATGTTTGGATGTCTTAGCAATGGTGAAAGCTGGTATATGACAGCATTTGTTTTTTGTATTCTCATGTCAATTTCTCTGTCTAGTTTTTCATCTTCTGTGAACATTGTGCCTAAATACTTGAATTCCTCTACTTGTTTTATTTCTTTATCTTTGATCTTAATGATTCATAATGACTTTCATAATGGTGAATAATAATTTTTATTAATTCAAATTAACCAAGCTAAATAAAGTACAAAGGCAGACTTGCGCAAGCTTGTGATATACGGATATACTTGTTATATTAAAAATCTTTTTGAACATAATTTATTTTTTTAAGATGGGAATTAAATTTAGCTTGGGCAGCAAATATAATCTAACTACGTCTCTGTTGCTGCCAAGAATCCTTGAATTATGTGTCTCTTGTTACACACATGTTTTCGTAATATTGGTTTATAATGACGTAAGTATTGTCATTTGTTTGAATCGTATTTTTAGATAAATGTGTAGGAGTTATTCCAAGAACGGACAAGAGAGACGTGACTAGAATGTGTCCAGGATACACTTATCTCAAAATGTTTATTAAAAACCCGCAAAAGGCGACGTCATTTAAACCACTTTTCTATTCGTATACGTGATGTAAAATTAGAGTGTATAGACACGTTCATAGCGCTGCCCTTCCAGCAACATGAAATGCTATGACTAATTCTAGAAGACCAACATGTTATAGTGAAACTTCGTCCTACTAGACTACAGCATAAACGATCAAGGATGGTGAGTGTTTTCTCATTTTATTACCTTCCAATTTCAATCAGATTAATTCATGAACCAAATATTTGTCAGTTCAAGCCACCAGGGAGAGAAGCTAGAATTGTACCTGCGTTGACAATAGCGTCAGGCGTAGACTCAACAACCAGCTTATTGACATTTTAGGTAAACATTATAGGCCTCCTGGTTGTCTCATCAACAACGAAACGAAACTTATACTGTCTACATTTGTCATATAGAATTGTTGTACTTTGTATGTTATAACCAACATATGCAACAGAGATGGAAAGAACCTTTCGAAGACCTATTGAACATAGCACCAACTATCAATAACACAATAAAAACCACGCAAGAATGCGCAAACTCTGAAACCAACATTATGAAGGAAGAAATCTAAGAAGTAGTCAAATACAAGCTACGGAATAAAGCACCAGGAATATATAACATACCAGTAGAAATAATAGCAGCAGCACGAGAAACAGGAGTTACATAGCTGCACCAAATACTCAATGCAACATGGTACCAACAAAAGTCTCCGAGGACTGGCAACAAGCAATCATCGTACCAATATATTAAAAAAAGGTGGCAAGAGAGTGCAAAAAATACAGAGTTATATCGCTTCTCAGCCATGTAGGAACGTTATACGTCATAATTGGGCGAAAAAAGGCTGAGATCATTAATAGAACTACATTTAAGCGATTCTCAAGTGGGGTTCCTAAAAAAACGGATGAACTGACGCTCTATTTACCTAAAGAAGAGCTTGTAGAAAAGACGACAGAACACAATCAAAATGTGTACATAGTTTGCATTGACAAGGAAAAAGCATTCGACCGAGTAAGCAGAGAACAACTATGGGAGATACTAATAACATAAGGAGTAAGTAAACATCTAACCAACCTAATTAAAAGTCTATACATCAACACCAGCTGCACAGTCAGAACAGCAGCAACCTACACTGACCACTTTGGAAATTAGACCAGGAGTACGAAAGGGTCGCGTACTATCCCCACTATTTCTCATTACATTCATTTGGTTAGCCAACCCATCGGAGACAGAGGATATCAACGAGCTTCTATTTGCAAAAGAACGGCACTAATAGATGGAAAACTAAAAGACCTACAAGAACACTCAAATAAACTAAACAGCACAGACACAAAATACAACACGAAAATCAACTTCAACAAACTAGAAGTCATGAATGTCGCAAAAGAGAAACAGAACATCTACACAACTATAGACGGCAGGAAACTAAAACAAGTAAAGGAATTTAAATACCTAGGAAGTCTAGTGACAAGCGATAATTCACAAACAGCAGAAATAGACTCATCATGCAACAAAGCTTGTCAAATCATTGGACAGCTATCACTACTATTGTCCAACAAGGAAATATCTCTAGCGGCAAAACCGGCACTATACAGTATAATCTTCATCCCAACGTTGTGCTACCAACGTCAGTCCTGGAGCCTAGATGCAAGAATAATTTTTGTAAAGTACCCATTGCCGAGAGAAATGTGTTGGACAAATGATAGGAAACAGCCTGAGAGATAAGATCAGAAATGAAGAACTGAGAGAAAAGACAGGAATAAGTCTCGCCATAGAATACAAAAAGAAAAAAAAAACAGATAAAATGGTTTGGCCACGTAATAAGGCAGAAAGATCAAAATACAATACAACGAGCTTTCAATAAACGTTGCGAGAACACCAGACCCAAAGGCCCACCACGAACAAGATGGATTTACGGAATATTAGAAACATAAGGAATCATAACAGCAGCAGAGGCAAAAAGAAGAACAAAAGACCATAAATTATATCTCCCATCGACGCTGAAAGGCAAAATGAGGAAAGATAGAAGGAGGGAAAGAATTACTTTGTATAACAATTTTAGAAACAAGTGTTTGATCTTTATCAATGTAAGAGACCAAATAAGCACATTTATAGTAGATGATATTCGACTGACGTATGGCACCTAGCCCTTAGTAAGGAGATAAACAGTGTATGTGGAGAAAGTGAGTTAGTACTCGGCATGCACACCAATAGGATGTGCCTAGTGGAAGAGAATCACACAATGCGAGACTCCTCCCGCCAACCACAATAATGCTATGAGCTACCTCTAGATGTGTTGTATTTTAACAACAGGTGATATTTATTATGGAAAAAAATATATAAAAGAAGTATGTTTGTAACAGCAGAACAAACAAGTTCATATACTTCTAATGCCAGCATGGCTCTCATGAGTTCGCAATTGACTAATCATAAAAATTGTTAAGATCTTTATTATTTACTTTACATCCCTCTCCGCCACCAAAAAAAAAAACAAAAAAAAAAAACAGAATGGTTTTGTATCGTAGCAAAAACGTAAAGAGCCCCGTCACGCCAAGTGGCGTATAGGGAATATGATGTTGGTGACCATAATTTTTACAGAACTTCAGAATATGAATATTGGGATAATGTGGTCAGTATAACGTCCCCGCTGCTTTACTTTCCCAGAAAAGAAATCCGGTACCCATTTAAGGTTGGATTAAACCGGAAGCCGTCGGTTGGTTTCGAACCCTACCTCTTGTCCTTTGTAGTCCAGTTCACTAACCAATGAGCTATCGCGGCTTCCCGTTTTTTCATATAAAGAATATATATTATGTTTTAACAACAGCAACATATTTTTTATTATTTTGAACTACAGAAATAACTGGTTTGTGTCTAACAATATACAGTTGCTTATGTTTTATGCAAAACAAAAATCTCTTATAAATTAACAGCAAAAAGATCTCCTTCATCATTATAATTATATATATATATTTTTTTGCAGCAATAAATTATCTCATGTTTTAGCAAAATTTTTTTTTTTTTTTTTTTTTTTTTTTTTTTTTTGTATTTGAAACATTATCACTTTAACCAGATGACGTCTATTAGCAGTCTGGTCTCTTTCCCGATAGCGCAACGAGAAGTCAGCTCATTACATGAACCACATTTCACCTGCTGGCGTCTCCATGGACATCTCAGAAAGTTGATTGTTGAGGGAAAGTTACAGGATTTTAAAAAAAAATTGTTATTTTCGCCCTGTTAGCGACATGAAGCCTACTCTTACCGATTTTCAAATGCCCAGAGTTTTAATGTAATTAACTTGAATACGTGACTTTTTCTTCATGGTCCGCTTTATGTAAGATTACGTACTCGATTTCATCTATCCTGAAGTCAGCAGTCACTAGGGAAAAAAACCGCGGCGCTTCTGCATGGCACTTTTTGATTAGGTGGGCACTTTACGTCAACGCTAATGCGATCCCTATTTAAATACTAATAATTTTCCTTTACTACAGTTATGCAGATAATACTAGTCAATACATTTTCAAGCGTTGCTTAGTTCAGACATGAATTCCACTATTTCGTAAACCTTATGATATGACGATTTCAAATATCCGAATGAAATTCACCGATTGGCTCATGCTTCTATGATATTAAATTAAGTTAATATATTTTTTTTAATTTTAAGTAGAAGGTCCCCCCCCCACCTTTTAAAGGAAAAAAATTAAGAATTTAAAACGGAATGGCGTCAGTGCAGGCACACCATTCCCATATCTGCTCAGCTCACACTCCAGTAGCCAACAGTGTTCATCATGATAGCTCAGACTGTTCTAGTGAAAGTGTTGCGTTTTGGAAAATAAAGGCGCGCAGCTAATATGCACACTACAAGGTTGCGATAATAGCCGTCACGGGCAACCTCGCATCTGATTCATGTAGATTTCATGCTCAATGAGCGTGCCTCAAGAACCGCTGTTCCAACAAATGAATTCAGGCCTCCATCTTGGTGAAACACTCGATTCCGACGTCAGTCCAGCTGGTGTCGAATTTTTTGCAATCGAGCACAGATTAAACATCACGTCCCTCTTCTATCAACGACAATAGCCTGCAGCACGTCCCACCTTTCCGACATTGTGGTCCTATGAATGCGACCGGACTGTCGCTGTCTCCACAAACCAAAATCCAGACAAGAAAGAATCATTTGAAAGCACATTGCAGCAAAAGTCCAACCATTCCCAAACCCTATTTGATTAGAATCATAATTAGTTACTATTATTACATTATCGAGAGATTGCGGGGATTGAAAACCACCGAGCATTCATTTTTACACTGAAGAAAATGTAGAATTCATCCCACCTCTGTTATAAACTATATACAATATTCAGGAACGGTGAAGGATCAACAAAGAAATATAAACTGTGGAGATGATGTAGATATATAATGGTCCACCATTTCTCTTTAAAATAACCGTTAAGGTTTTGAAGTTCGTCCATCGATGTTGTTGAACAATACACTTTCAGCATTCTCTGTTAGTGTGGGTTGATGGGTCCAATTTGAGCCACGAAATATTTGTTATAATGAAGAAAATGGGCACATTGATTATCCGTCGCCGAAGATAATAGCCAATGAAACTGTTGTGAAGATAGAGTGGGCTACTTTAAATAATAGGTGGACAGCAATATTATCGTAATGGTGAGAATGGGGCAGTTTGTGTCCGTCATATTCTGTGATATGATATCATGAATGAAACCACATTCTTACTAGGGTATTTTCCTACTTCTGTGGTCAGCTCCATACTCTCAGTAAATCATATTGAGCGATGTTGTATCTCTGTATACGCTGTCGACTTTAAACAGCGCCCTCCAACATCTTTTATGCCCCCCACCCGGAACTTATCTTAAAAAAAAAAAAGAAGAGAAAATTAAAAAGAAAGTTAAAAAAAAAAAGCAGCTAATAATTGTGTATAGTGAATGCTGCTGACTGTTTTATAACTTGCTTGTTGTTCATTAATTAAAAACCGTGTAGAGAGATATTTTCATTTGGTAAAGTTGAATGTATGCATGACTTGCGAGTATCAAACATTGTTACGATTCCAGGATCGTTAAACATGTGGAAAGGTTACCACAATGAAAAGTTACCACAATGAAAAGTTACCACAATGAAAAGTTACCACAATGAAAAGTTACCACAATGAAAAGTTACCACAATGAAAAGTTACCACTCTTTGATAACATCGCGTTTGATTCTTATTTTCTATCATATAATCAGAAACCTTTCTCTCATGAAGTTCGCGTTTCAAAATCAGGATTCTCGAGTCAATTTGTTTCATAAGCAGGTTGGGGTAGGTCCCAAATCAGGCCTGTTGAGTCAGTCGTTAAATAATCAGGTTGGGGTAGGTTCAAATCAGATTTCTCTAGTCAATTTGTTACACAAACAGTTTGGGTGGAGTAGGTTGAAATCAGGAGTGTTTAGTCAGTCGCTAAATAAACAGGTTTGGGTGGGTTCCAAATCAGGCGTGTTTAGTCAGTCGCTAAATAAACAGGTTGGAGTAGGTTCAAATCAGGCTTGTTGAGTCAGTTGTTAAATAAACAGGTTGGGATAGGTTCAAATCAATTTCTCTAGTAAATTTATTACACAAACAGGTTGGGTGGTGTAGGTTCAAATCAGGCGTGTTTAGTCAGTCGTTAAATAAACAGGTTGGGGTAAGTTCCAAATCAGGCTTGTTGAGTCAGTCATTAAATAAACAGGTTGGAGTAGGTTCAAATCAGGCTTTTCCAGTCAATTTCTTACACAAATAGGTTGGAGTACGAGATAGATCAGTGGTTAGTGAACTGGATTACAAATAACAAGAAGTTGGGTTCGATCCTGATCGACGGCTTCCATGTTTATCCAGCCTTATATGGGTACTGCATTTTTCTAGGAAAGTAAAGCGGCCCGGGCGTAATACTGACCACATTAACCCCAAAGTCATGTCCCGAAAGGCTGAAAAAATGATGGTCACTAACACCATATTCCCTATACACCACTTGGCGTGACGGGGTGCTTTATGTTTTTAGGAGGAAAAAGAAGTATAATTTTTATTAGCTGGAAACGTATCTAATTTTTCAAAGTGAAATCAGCCATAAAATTAAAATAAACAAATAGGTCTTAAGTCGGTAAAACAGGAGTTCATTATTCTGTCGTTCTAAAAAAAAAAAAATTTTAAAGCAGTTGTGTTATTGGGTTATTTAGTTATTTGAAGGTCATCATCGTTGCAATCAGAAGATGTCCATACGTACTCAGATCCCCTCCTCAGCAAGTCCCGCAGTGTCCAGCGATTGATGATTCCAGTTCTGTGTTAGTTGATAAATCCTCTTGTACGCCCACCAAGTTTATCGTTTCTGTCTGTGCCCATCTTAACTCCCATCTCTTTTATCCGAAGGACTGACGTGGTCTCAAGGTTGTCAAATTCCTGTGCCCTTCCCAAATCTCAGAGGCATTGATGACATCCGTCCGATCCATAGGTTGACCGTATTCAACAACAGTACAGCTAGTCAAAATGTCCGCTCTTTCATTTCCACGTATTCCTGCATGTCCTGGGACGTAGTTGCAGCAATGATTCTACCCATTGCTGTCTACAGAGCGTGCCTTCATTTTTCTTATCATTCACATCGAATCACTTAGTATGCAGACGTGGGTGTAGTCTTGTTACTTTAACCAGATGAATGCTCTGGTCACTGCCATCGCCTTCATCGTCATGCAACTCGTGGTCATAACGTATGCATCACTGTCGACTTTGACTATTCTGCCTGCCGAGCGTACTGTAAATGCCAGTGCACTTCTTTGGTATCGTATTACGGCCGGTCTGTATAGATGACTGCATCTTCTTATTCGGTGTTATTCCACATGAGATTGTTGTCCTCCGCATTGACCACGACTGAGTTCTGCTCCCTTCATTTCCTGTCGAGTGTGACATTACACGGGAATGTGCCCCTGAATGACGTAGGCACCGGTATCCACTCATCGCGAGTGTTAATTTTAGTAAGCACATTGACTCTGTGCTCGGCCCACCCATGATATGCCTCTTTTTAGTCTGACTTTCTCTGTGTTAAGCTCTTGTCTCACTCTTGTTTAAGCATACGTAGCACATCATTTAAAGTCCATCATTTTATTGTTGACCTCTTCTTTCAGACGCTCCAAGAACTCAGGTTGTGTTCTTCCATTTGTTTCGCTTTCTACCATCTCATGGTCGCTTGTCTCTTTTTACGCCAGGCTTCCTCGACTTCTTCGTTACACCAGGGCAGCTGCGTCCATCTCTCCTGCCTCCTGCTACAGGCGCCCTGTTTGCCATGTCTGATTTTGCTAATGGCGTCCTGGTCTGTGCTGTCATAGTGAAATGTGTTGAGCTTACTTTTCTGACCACTATTTCTGCCTTAACAAGTGCAACATTTCAAATACTTGGGCACAATAATAACATCAGATGGGAGATGCACCACAGAAATAAAAGCAGAATAGCTAAGGCAAATATAGCATTTCAGAAAATGAAAAATATCTTATGCAACAAATCTATGTCAATAAAAATGAGAAAGAGAGTTCATCTGCGCTAAATAGAACCAATTCTGACCCATGGAAGCGAATCATGGACAGTAGACAAACAAATGAAAAGACGATTAGAGGCCACAGAGATGGGATTTCTCAGAAGAATGTTGAAAGTTCCCTGGACAGATAAAAAGACCAATGAGGAAGTTCTCAAAGAGGCCAACACAAAAAAGGAGCTCTTAAAAAACATCAGAAAGAAGCAATCACCATTTTTCGGGCACATCATGAGAAGAGGAAAGTTGGAATACTTGGTTACAACTGGCAACATAAAAGGAAAGAGAGATCGCGGACGACAAAGAGAGAAAATACTGGATAGCTTGGTGTCATGGCATGGAAAACAGTCAACAACAGAACTGATACGATGCACTGTAGATAGTAGATTGTGGAGGGACATGATCGCCTACGCCAACCGGTATGGCACATGATGATGATGATTTCTGCTTTTCTCAGTTAGGATGAAGCATGGATGATCATTTCAGTGGAAACCCAGTAAGTCTACCAGCATATCGGTGCAAAGGTGGAAGACACAAGTGCCAGGTTCTTTGACACTATCAGAGTCCCCTGTTCGAGTGGCCATTCTGGTTGCCCTTCCATTATTCAAGCACACTAAATCGTCTTATAGCTGTGCGTTCTATAGGTCTGTTCCCTGCTTGTTGGTTATGACGTAACGCCACAGGTTACCTCTAGCATTAAAGTCTTCGCAGAAAATGACGTTCTCGTCCTCGAACGCGAAGAGATATTGCTATTGTTGTGTGTCCAACTTCCCATTACAGGCATACACATTTCCAACCACGAAAAACTGGGGTCTACACCATAACCATCTGTACCTGCAAATCTTCACTGTCCCACGCAAACATAAATATCAGATACCACCATGTTGTTTCTCACAAGGATGGTCTGCCCACGATGTCGTCTATTGTAGAAACAGTGAAATCCGGGGGCACTAACTGTATAGTCCCCAAGAAATGTTTCATGCACAATCATTACATCGGCGCCGCACAGAAACTTATCAAGAATGGGCAGTCGATGAATTATTGAAGCTCAGCTTCAGTATGTAATGTGCACATACCTTGGGCCTAGCCTCTCACACTTCGACCGTTTATTACACATTCCGGCACGTTGCTTTTTGTGTTCCTTCTTCGATGTTGTCGTTTAGGCCTTATCTATTTCGTACCACCTCTAGTCATCATATTTGTCGTTGATTTCGTCGGTGAACGTCGGCGATCTGCCGAGGATGGTCTAGACCCACGTGCACTCACTTGGTCGCACGGTCCAGGACCCATTTCCACGTTAAAGATTGGCTATTTGGGGGCCTCGGTAGCCTAGTTGGGAAAACCACCCGGCTGGACTACCGACGTTCGGACAACCCGTGTTCGATTCACACTGGGAGCAGTGTGAGTTGTACTCGTGGTTAGGAAAAAAAAATAACCCCCACGGTCGACCCAGCCGTTGGCAGAAATGGGTACTAGGGTATTACCCTGGGATTGTCGCCTCGCATCTAAGTTTCGAAGTTTGAGGCGACACTATAGAGAAATCTCCGAACATTTCTGGATAGGCTGCCGAGCACATATGGGTGGAAACTCGCGTGCTAAGACGCCGGTTCAAGTCTCGTACTTTACCTTACCTTTACCTTTTCAGCAGCTATTCGGCACGTGAATACACCTTGAGCTTGGTATATTCCGTCGAAAAATCTTCAATCAGAATCATCATCATCATGTGCCATACCGGTTGGCGTAGGTGGTCATGTCCTTCTACAATCTTCTATCTACAGTGCATCGTGTAAGTTCTGTTGTTGACTGTCTTCCATGCTATGACACCAAGCTATCCAGTTTTTCTCTCTCTGGCGTCCGCGATCTCTCTTTCCATTTATTTTGCCAGTTGTGACCAAGTTTTCCAATTTTCCTCTTCCCATGATGTGCCCAAATTCAGAATCACACAACATTAAAACTACACTTTCAGCCAAACCGACGAAAAGAGCCCCACCATCATGTAATAATTCGTCAGAAAAATCTCAATTGCGCTCCTTTGACGAACAAGCAAAAATAATACCACTATCTTGTGAAACACCGTTGCGGAATTGCGAAAGTTGTGTTTGTACCCATATATCTGAGCCTGCCATTTAAAGGGGTTTCCTCGAAAACACCCCAATCCGTTTGACATCTTGAGCTATACGAGCTATAGACGGTTAGCGTTATTCCATGGACAACTGCACCTGCTCACAATGCTGAAAACGTCACAACTTTTGGCGGTCCTCCCTCAGCATGCAGGCTCAAAGATATCGAGGGCAATATATTTATCCCTATATTAATACATTATGCCACCTGTAATTATTTGTTTTCTCTATTTTCATTTTTCCAGTAATTATGATATTTTAATATATATTAATAATATTTTTTTTCTTTAATAACGTGTGAAGAAACATGCAAAGGAAGTGTTTAAACGATTGTCAGGGAGAGAATATGGAATTACAAGTGCCACGTACTCAGAATGAATCGGAAATAAAATTCCTTCCAGTTACAGATTTATGGATTAAGTAATGCATGAGTGAACTAACGATACAAACAATCAGAGCTTTTTTCTTACACCCGGACTAGTTATAGGTAATCTTGCATGATAGTAACATTGTAGAGATGCAATACATATATGTATATATATTTGTAATAAAGACAAGTTACTGTGTGAAATGATCGACAATTTATGGATGCCGACTGCCAAGACAAATTGACGTCAACCTTTAGAACTTATCTTGAAAAAAGGAGTTGGACTTTTTATAAACAGGACATAGATGACATTTAATTTGAAGCTGTATGATCAGTTGACAATTTTAGCTTTAAATGAGCGACTTTGGAGACGTAAGTGCTTAATTGACCAATGAATATTAATCTTCTCTTGGCGTACATTTGAAAACGACGAACTGAAAAATTGTTATTTAAAAAAAATAACATATACGCCAGGAAAGAGAATGTTACTTTCGATGAGAGTATATTTGTTTTGATGCGAATCCACAGATTTAAATTAAATAAACTGACATTCTACGTTTATATAATTCAAGCGATTACTTCTGTTACACTTCGATAACATTCGCAATATTGATGGGTAGACATCTTTCTGTGAATTCATTTCCTCTTTTCTACCCTTTCTATCTCTCTTTCCTTCTCTCTCACTCACTTCTCTCACTCACTCTCTCTCTCTCTCGCTCTCTATCTCTCCCTCTAACAGTGAAATTTTAAATTTCAAGAATATCAGCGCAATAAGAACCGAACCAGTCTGTCAGTGATTAACGATAACTGTTAAAATGGATTCCTACAAATAAACGTCATCTGCCATTAATGTTCCTGTTAGTCAATATGTAGTCCTAAAAACAGAGCTTTTTATAAAGTATCTTTTAATATGTGGATTGTTTCATTTATTTGCAAGTAATCTGCTTTTACAGGAAAAACAAACATGCACTTCTCCTTGTCTTCTGTTAGTAAAACAAGAGGTCAATGTGTAAGATAATATGAGCAAAGACTTTTTCTACTGCCACAAGCAAATGCGTTGCTCTTGCTACTTGATACATTTAATCCTGACTGGTAAGTCATTTTTAACTCTCCCTTTTTCTGTATTTTGATTATGACAGTGTCAGGTAAGTTTCAAAATGTAAATAGCGTTCGAGCTTACAGTTAAACACATTTTTGTTGCATTCTGTAACAGATATCTAACATGAGGATAAAAATACATGTAAGTGCAGCAAATAAAGATAAAAATACATTTTAAAGGTAGACATTTAAAAAAAAATCTTTTTTAAAATGTGTAGAATCAAACTAAATAAGACATTTTTCTGCATCTTCTTTTGTGTTCTTCCAATTATTATTCCCTTCCGTCCTTCACATGTATGAGGATGTTAAGTTGGAGTGTTCGCGTTTTGTTGTTATTTACAGCAAGCTGCATTATCTTTGCCTTTTGACTCTTCTTTTGCAAATAATTTTTTTTGGATACCTGATTGAGTCCCTTCTTGTTTCCTGAATGTGTTATAAGATTGGTTAATATGTATCCGGGTCCACCAGTGGGGAGGTGTAGCAAAATCTTGGCTAGATGTTAGTTGCTGATTATTACTCAAACAGTCAGCTAGGAGTTGTTGACAACTTTTAGGTCATGATGCTTTCTAGTGTTTTTGATCTCATTAATTGTTTACATTTAACTGTATTATCACTAACATTAACTGTAGATATTTAGAACTATAGAATTATTAATAATTTTTTTTACAAATATCAACATTCAATTATGTCTAATAATTTCCTTAATTAAATATAATTAAATGAAGATAAAAAAATGTGGTTAAAAAAACAAACAAATAATAAGCAGAAAAACAAAAAAGATATCCCCACATCCCGTTTTACTAGGAGTGGACGATGGACAGAAGTAGCTATCTGGAGGACAGTGTGGAAAAAAACGAAACAGCATAAAATGAGAAATTGGTTGACTGGACACTTTTTTTGTTTAATCATAACATCTGTCGTTCGTCTTTCGCCACTTACAAAGATATCACAAGAGAAACAAAAAGAGCTCTCTTCAACACAATCTTCATCTCCAAATATTGTGTTATCAGCGTCAAACAGGGACGCTAGATTCTGAAACAGAAACTCCTAACATACTATATGTCATATATTGCCAAATGATACACTTTACAAATGTTACTGTGTCAATTCTAATTTACTGACAAGTGTCTTTGAAAACACAAACAGAACTGAAGCGTTTGAGCTTAACTACTATCAACAGATCTCATTTTAAAGGATAATACATTCGGGTGACTGCTTAGAAAATATTTATTAAATCAAACAGAATGTGCAATGTTAATATATGTCTAGTGCATGTAAAAGTAATATAAACCAAATATGTTCCCCTTTAGCTTTATTATCACATGTGTCATCATCTGTTATTAAATGTCAATAACGAAGAGGTTCTAACACAGAGCGTGGAGTAGGAACGTGACTTTCTGGCACAAAAATCCAACCTCAATCACGTCCAGTGTCGCATCGCGAACAAATTTATTATAGAAGTGTTATTTGGGTATTGTTCTAACTCAAAGTTAACAGGACGTAGCATCTGGTGCTTGGAAGGATAACGTTTCCTGGCAACTTCTGAGTTGTGACGTCAGTTTATGCTTAGACTGAACACAGAGGCGAAACTTGAGGAAGGAGTCGGTGGGGCTTGTCACGGGATCTCTTGCAGGAGGTGGAGGAGGGGCGCAAAATCAATGCTACTTTAAAGCAACATTGAATAAGTAAAAAAAAAAAGTACAGTACCCCCGTCACGCCAAGTGGCGTATAGGGAAATATGGTGTTAGTGACCCTATATTTTACAGACCTTCAGCACAGGATTTTTGGGGTAATGTGGTCGGTATTACGCCCGCGCTGCTTTACTTTCCCAGAAAAAAATCCGGTTCTCATTTAAGACTGGGTGAACCCAGAAGCCGTCGGTTGGGATCGAACCCTACCCCTTGTCCTTTGTAGTCCAGTTCACTAACCACTGAGCTATCGCGGCTCCAACTTTGAATAAGAGTTAATTAATATATATGAATAAAATAAATAAGCCTGAGAATGGTGATTATGGTAATGTAACACATCGTTTTAGAATTGTCAATATACAACAGTAATCAAACAGTAATAGAAATATAAGCACGCACAATGTTCTCTTTCTGTTTGTTAATACAAATATTACTTGTGTTTTCGTTTGTGATTTCTGTTGTACCTCTGAAATATATGTGAAACGTCCGTCAGTTGCAATACATCATTGTATTACATTAAGTTACGATAAACAGTTGTTTGAAATGAGAGATTAATAAATCTCAGTATGTTTTGAAACCTCAATAGTATATAATATAAATTATAGTTCTTAATTTAATTCTTCTACACCATACATTATTGATCATTTGTCTTGAGCAATGTTTGCACCTACCACTATCTGTGCTAACGTCTGCAGCAATATATGCACGTATATCTTTTGACACGCTTTCCCGGCTATCGCAAGAAAGTCATGTAAATTTTACCACAGCAATGAATTCAGGTTTCCGGTTGGATCCAAAATGGAGGAATTATTTTTCTCCGGATTTGTATAGAACTGTTGATCAGAGGCTTAACAAGCCGCTATCGTAAAAACGATTTTGTTAATGAAACGTAGACCTGATAGTCAGCCACTGGTGTCTTCAGCGGTCAAGTGGGGACGATGGTCATATGTTGGACATGTGATGAGAGGAGACAGTGACCGAATGGCAGGGCAAGCTCTCGTCGGGGAAACAACAGGTGGGAAGAAGGGAGGAAGATACAGAGAGGAACATTGGTGGGAGAGGCAAGAGCAGCAGGAATCGGCTGCCTCGGTGGGATAGAGCTGCTTACATAGAGCAGAGACAAATGACCAGATTTGATAAAAGATCTTTACAAGGATTGAAAACTGCTGGAATAAAAATTTAGATAAGAGAAGGAGTATCTGGGTCTACGCCCTCTATGGGCCGACTACGGCTCAAAAGGTCAATAGATAGATAGAATGAATTCAGTCTTCTGATTATGTTATTATATCATCAAAAGTCCCTTGTACAATGTTGCATTCACAACTGTCATGCTGAATGAATCTCTTTATCTGACAAAATCACCCACGAGCATGTTCTAGCACTTCTTACTATCAATATGACGAAAATTAACAGGCTGGAGACAATACAGAATGAAGCTGTCCGTATTATCTTGGGGTGTACAAGATACCCTTCCTTTGTGGCAATGAGGTATCTTCTTAACTTCCCAACAACGAACGGCATGATCATGATCCGGAGGGCACAAACAAAACTGAAAATAAGTGCAGATAAAAAGAATCAATTGCACCAAGAGCTCAACACAGAGAAAGGTGTCCGGCTAAAAGAGGCAAATCATGGGTTGGCCGTGCAGAAAATATCATCAAACAGGTCTGTGGGCTTACCAATACAAGACGGGCAAGAGGAGAATACCGGTGCCTACGTTATTCAGGTCCACATTCTCGTGTATTGTCACACTCGACAGGAAATGTATGGAGCAGAACTCAGTCGTGGTCAATACGCAGGTCAACGGTCTCATCTGGGATAACGCTGAAAAAGAAGATACAGTTATCTATACAGACGGGTCCGTTATACGATATCAAAGTGCAAGGGCATTTACGGCACGCTCGGCAGGCAGAATAGTCAAGGAAGGCAGTGGTGCATACGTCATGACCACGAGTAGCATGGCGATGGTGGTGATGGCAGTGACCAGGGCACTAACCTGGTTAGAGTAACAAGACAAGACCCACGCCTGCATACTGAGTGATTCGATGTGCATGATAAGAAAAGTGGAGTCGCACTCTGTACGCAGTCAATGGGTAGAGTCATTGCAGAAGTCACAAATATGTAGAGTCACTTTTGCTACGTCCAAGGACGTGAACTGTCTAGCTGCGCTGTTGAAGACGACCAACCAATGGATTGGGCGCACATCACCAACACAAAACTGGAGTCGTCAGTCGCTGGGCACTGCGGAATTTGTGGAGGAGGGGATCTAGACACACTATGAGAATGTTCGGGGTGCAATAATGATGACCTGCAAATAACTCAATAACTCTCACTTCATCGGAAGAGCATAGAACAGAATGTAAGAAGTTGTAATTTATATAATTATAAGTTGAAAAACATGTTTTTTATCTAACCATAATTTTTTGATGTTTCCCGTAGTTCACAAGAAGAAAAGAATGATAGAAATTGTACCTGTTATTAAATACATAAAAAGGTAAGCGATACAATTGTCTGGCCGTGCGATATGACAGAAAGAACTTAATTCGTAAACAAATGCTTTTAGAATATAAGATTAAATGATCCGCTACGATTAAGACGGATTGATGGAATATAAGAGCACTTGGAAGAAATGGGCAGGATGCGCAATAGAGTCTGCAGACTACTTGTGTATCGTCCCATGACGCGGAAAGGCAAATAAGAAATTTAAGAAAAGAAAAGGAACAAAATGTAAATCTTCAAGAGGATATTTTGAGTATTTTCCAAAATGTAAAATTAATGATACGCCACTGACTGAATAACAAGAACTAGGCAGAGATATCGAACCGTTATAAATACAACACATTTGTTGATCTAACATTTCTGGTAATTGGAGCAGATTGACAGTATAAAAGATGAGATTGATGAGAAGTGTCATCATTGGTACGGAACAATTCCCAAGAAAGAAGATATTTTTGAAAAAAAAACATTCTGTGCAGCAAGTGCTGCAATTAATTTATGATTACAACAGCCAAAACAAAATATTGTATTATTTGACTAGTTGGAGGTTCTTTATACATACACTCACATCCACGCACGCGTGTACAAACACACGCACACTGGTATATACGTAGGGAGGTCAAAAAGTAATGCACACCAATTTTTTTCTCGGCTTATAATACAGATAGGAATATGAAATTTTGCACACTTGGAATATGACATGTTCCAATTATGTGCACCAAATTGCACAGCATTCTGAAAATATTACGCAATCTATGAACCGTTAAAATGGAGCTTGTCAACAATGTCCGTTACAAACAGCGAATTGTCATAGAATTTCTGGTTGCGGAAAAAGAAACTGTGGCAAACATTCATAAACGACTGTGTGCAGTGTACAAATGTTCTGCAGTCGATAGGAGCACAGTTAGTCGCTGGGTTCAGAGAATTAAAGCTGCAGAAAGTGTACGAGTGGAGCTGCATGATTTACCGCGTTCTGGATGTGTTGCCTCGGCTACCAGCACAGACATGTTAAACCGGGCTGATGCCATTATTCGTAAGGATAGGCGTATCACTAGTCAGCAATTGGCATTGCAGCTTACAGTCAGCAAGGGAAGTGCAATCACAATTTTTAAAACTCTCGGATATTCAAAGATTTGCGCTCGATGGGTTCCTCGGTGCCTAACAAATGATCACAGAGTTCAAAGGAAAACATTCTGTTCTGAATTGTTGGAGCGTTTCGGTGTTGAAGGAGAAATGTTTTTGTCAAAATTGTTACCGGTGACGAAACGTGGGCACATTATTATGAGACTGAAACAAAAATGCAGTCAATGGAATGGCATCATCCGCAGTCACCAAAAAGAAAAAAATTCAAAACATCTCCATCAGCCGGAAAGGTGATGATCACTGTCTTCTGGGACATTGATGATGTGATTCTTGTTGATGTAATGACAAGAGGTGAGACAATCAAATCGACAGCTTACATCAATACACTGACAAAACTCAAAATCGGTTCCACAGAGTTCGGCCTAATAAGCCATCTGCAGATTTGTTGCTTCAACATGACAATGCACGCCCTCACACAAGTCTGGTAACACGGGAAGCAATCAACAAATTTGGTTGGACTGTACTGCCCCATCCTCCTTACAGCCCTGATCTGGCTCCCTCAGATTTCCATCTGTTTGGACCACTCAAAAAATTCCTGCGTGGGAAACACTTTGACAATGATGAGGATGTGATCCGTGCAGTTAAAAAATGGCTACGCGAGCAGGACAAAACTTTGTACAAACGAGGCATTCATGACCTAGTTTCGCGTTGGCGTAAGGCAATACGCTTGGACGGAGATTATGCTGAAAAATAGGTAGTGTAAAGGGGATGTTCAGCTACAATCTGTGAAAATTTCACACATTTTGCCCGAATAGTTTCCGAGAAAAAAATTGGTGTGCATTACTTTTTGACCTCCCTTCATATATATATATAGACTGTAGCATAATCACCATTACGCCAGTGAAAATGTCGATTGTTTTCGCACTCCCGGTAGATCTTTACACTTGTCTTTCACCCTTCACTATTAAGAGATTCTTTCTGAGAATTCACGATGGTTAATTCTGTCCATTCGCTAACGTCGATATAGTCCTTCCCATAGCTTTCTCTGACTGAATTGTCCTCTCTTGTATGGTACTGTGCCGTGTAGAAATTATATATATATATATATATATATATATATATATATATATATATATATATATATATATATATATATATATATATATATATATATATATATATATATATACATATATATATATATATATATATATTTATAATCAATCGATTATAACATTAAAAGATCACACGCCTACAGGACGCCGACAAAGGAAAAGAAGTGCCCAGCCAGACATATCATTTTCAACTGATATTAGCAGCCAGCGCGTCGCACTGAGTCGAGTTCCGCCCCGATATGCGGATTATTTTCAAAGCGAGGGCAGTCATGTATTAAGAGGATGTAAAAACGATGAGGAATATCATGACATTTGAGATAACCAGCAGCACGAAGAGAACAATTTCCCGTGTACTAGGTTAGGGCTATGACATAAATTTGTGATCAGGTATGTTTAGTTGGTGTATGTCTGACATAGTTTTAATTCCGATGATTCCACTTGCACAGACGGTTGAGTAGTTATGGATTTTACCTCGCTTCCAGTGATACCGGGGCCTTCGACAAACCATAACCATGTCATAACATAGTATCAGGTTTCAAGCATCAGTGATTGCATCTTGTTGCGAAGCTCTTTAGAGACTTCCACGTTATCAGAGAGAAAGAGAGATGTTATGTTAGGATCATCATCACTGCACTTCTAACAAATGATGCCCCGCTGTTATCCTTAAAGTATTAATCATCACGCAGAGCTCAAATGTGACAATTAAGTGCTGGTTGACATTTTTATTTCATTCGTTCAGGATCTTGTTCTCTTCTACCAATGTCAATCTTCACCCACAGTGATTATGTTATGTCACTTTGTTGTGATTTTATAGTGACCTTGTTTCGCTTCTTTAAATGTCCTTTATTGTATCCCTATCACTGATGCTGTTAACAATATTTGCCTTACCCATTGTTTGTTTAGTTCAGTCTAAAGAGCCTCACTTACATAACGGAGAGTCCCTAGTGCCAAGATCTCCTCCCCAGCACGTTCTCCAGTAGGAAGCACCGCTCACCAAACTTTAGCGAAATAATTGAAGGTGGCTGCAGCTCTGATGGACGAACCCCGTAGCACCGACGAAGTTCTTGATCCTAAAATATCCTTAGTCACCTCTTGCGCCATACGCGATAGTACTATTTTCTTTCCTCCAATTGGTTGTCCATCTGATATGATCTATGAGCTAAATAATTCATCCCATCTTTCGCTGCCCTTGATACTTTCCTTCGTGACCCGAGACGGACAAGAAGGTAACAATGTGAACTCTGTATTTGACCCCATATATTGTCTGATGATTGAGCTTGTCTGGGCTTTGCTAATTAAGCTCATTGGGTGACTCATCACACAGAAATGTGTGTCATCTTGTGACTCTAACTAGCTAAAGGCTCTTGCATTATATACTTTAGTAACAACAGTAAAGACAAATGAAAAAAAAAAATCTTTAGACCGGCGTTTCTCAAACTTTGTTCCACGGGTCCCCAGTGGTCCGCGGTGCCGTCACAGTTTGATATTTAGTAGGAAAATGGATTCGTAGGGGAGTGACAATTTAAATCATACATTTCTTAAAGTTTTTTTCTAAATAATAAAATGGTTGATGCAATTTGGGCTTTAAATCTTGAATTTGTATCACGGGGGTCCGCGACTACAAAACGTATTTAATGAGGGTCCGCGACTATAAAACGTATTTAATGGGGGTGTGCGACTATAAAACATATTTAATGGGGGTGTGTGACTACAAAACGTAACTAATGGGAGTCCGCGACTATCAAACGTATTTAATTGGGGTCCGCGACTACAAAACGTATTTAATGGGGGTCCGCGACTACAAAACGTATTTAATTGGGGTCCGCGACTACAAAACGTATTTAATGGGGGTCCGCGACTACAAAACGTATTTAATGGGGGTCCGTTGTAAAGACAAGTTTGAGAACCGCTGCTTTGGACACTACCTAATGAGAGTTATGGGAGATGGCTTCTCAAGTATTTTCTGACAAATTGAAAAGGTAAAGTAATCGAACAGCATTAAACGGCCACAGTTAAAAACAATATGCTGCACCTATTCACGCCTGTAGTGCAGATGACATGGTGATTTCATTTACACAATTTCCATCAACATGAGAATTGCCAAATTGTTAAACTAGGGAGATGAACAACTCTCAAAGCATTGAACGATAAAAGTTAATTGCAAACAAATATCAAAGAATCAGGTAGAAATAATAGTTTGTATTGTGGCCGGCCTGGATAAAAGTAATGTTGGCTAGAATAGAACAAATTACAACAGTAGCACGTTTAAGACCAATATTGAATGATATCAACATCACCGTCGGCTCCTGTATCGGTAATGCGATCTTTGGTTGCATATATTTTGATTACGCTTAGTCAAACGTGGATGTTAACAGCAAATGTAGTGGAAGAGAACTGATTGGTTGAAATAGTAATAACAATAAATTAAAATAACACTCTCTGCCCTTGCACTTAGATCATGTCATCTACGATAATATACAAAACAGAAGATGAAATCAGGGATAATACGGCAACACATACTCCATAGATTTAGAAAGTAAAAGTAAAGTACCCCTGTCACGCCAACTGGCGTATAGGGAAAATTATGGTGTTAGTGACCCTATATTTTACAGACCTTCAGAACATGATTTTTTGGGGTAATGTGGTCGGTATTACGCTCGTGCTGCTTTACTTTCCCAGAAAAAAATATTCGGTACCCATTTAAGGCTGGGTGAACCCGGAAGCCGTCGGTTGGGATCGAACCCTACCCCTTGTACTTTGTAGTCCAATAAGGAACTGCAAGAGATAAAGGCAAAGGAAGAGGTATACGGTATATTTACAAAGTGAATAGGTGGATATGCCGTAGCTTCAGCGCTCTAACATCACTTCTTCAAGGACGATTCAGCGAAAAAATGTCGGTTGCAAACTGTGACCCATCAAAATCAAACGGTTAAAGAAAAATGATGTGTCAGACCGATGTGTCGATATTTCATGATTGACAAGAATATACATCAAGGCGTAAATGTAGGTAGATAAATACAAGTCGGACAAAGGGACTTCCGGTCAATATGGCGGATAGGCGATAGGAGCCATTGAGGCTCAGTCTGAAAAGTGTTCCTTGTTGGAGTTTCATTATCTTCCACGTCATGTCTGTTGTTGGAGCTACTGAGTTTAGTGCTCTGTGCACACTGTGAGTTGTGTTTTTCGTCTGTATCGTGTTTCGGTATACCGTTTACTTGCGATGGGTGATGATATCGTGTGACGAAGAACAGTTCAGATGCGCTCACTTTCACTGCCGTTTGGCCTTATGTCTTTTGGCGTGTGCTGCAGCTGCTATGGTGGGAACTGCAGTTGCCTTTCTTTGTTTAGATCCTACAATGAGATGAATTTTGATTCGGATGATTCCACTGTCACGGGCGGTTGAGCAATTATGGATTTTAATTCGTTTACGGTGATATCGAGGCCCTCGACCAACCATAACCATAACCATGCAAGCCGGAGTAAAACCAGTCTTCATAGATCGTATTTGTACCTCCAGAAAATATAACAATAAGAACCACAGAAAGAAAGTTACACATACTCTGTTACTGTCGAAAATAAGCAAAAATACAATAGGTAATGTTACAGATTTCTGAGTTAAGAAAAAAAAAACTGAGCATTTCGACCTGTCTGCATCAACGCTTTCAAAGTTAACGCTTATCTGGTACCATAGTGAATGTTACAACTGGCGCCTTCTCATATGAATTAATGGCGCAGTGACTTATCACCAAGCCTTGAAATCGGCCATGCGTAATTACTAAAAGGTCATGAATGGATTATAGATGGCAAGTGGTTGTAAGCTTGAGAAACTAAACTAAACTAAACTAAACTAAACTAAACTAAACTAAACTAAACTAAACTAAACTAAACTAAACTAAACTAAAGGAGGTACTAACAGCAGCAGATCAATTTTTTAGAAAGGAAGAAGATGAGAAAAAAAATAAAGAAGAATGATGAAGATGCGGATTCGGAGGTTATTAGAGAAAAAAAGAATGGCAAGTGTTTATTCACTTTGGGTTTAAGAAATCCATATAGGCTATGAGTCCTTTATACAGGAGAAACCGGTTGCGGATATTACAGGAACATGAGATCAAGCCAGAGATCCGGATAACCCGGAGTCAACGTGGTCGGGGAAGCTGAAGTCAGCCGTCAATGAAGTGCAAGCATCACTAGATATGTGGTAAAAGTGATCACACAATCTATCACCAAATCTTCTCCCCGTCTGGCCTGTACACTTTTATATTTTCTGGCCCTGTTGACAGATGATAACATACATGAAATGAAATCAACATTAGATGATAGTGCAGCTTGCCTTGTCTTTTCGTTATTTTTGATTCTCAACACCACTTTATGTTTATGTCCTTTGTTTTTAGCAGCTATACACTCGGCCCCGCATAGTATTTCATGTTTATTATATTTGATATCTGTGCTTATCTCCTGACGTATATCAAATTCCAGGAAAAACATGTCAATCTTTCATTGATCTTCTGACATTCGCATTTGTACCAAACATGTATTTTATTTATTCGTGTTTCTTTTGTTTAATGAGCTGATGAATACTTAGGTCGAAACGTTCTGTTTTGTTCCGCTGTGTAATTGTAAAGATGTAACATACATTTAAATATTATTTTGTTGCTTAGTGACCCAGCTTTACCAAGGTTTGGCATGATTGTAGGTTAGGACATAACGTTATATTTTCATACGGATTCATATTCTGATGTTGAAAATGATTTCGACTTGTGGAAATTTATTGAGTTTGTTGAATTTAAAATAGTAAATTAATAACAGAATCAAAACACGTTTATAAAATTTAACAAGCATGGTAGGGGAGAGAAGATATTTGTTCTCAGTAAAACGAAAGGGCTCAAAATATACCAAATTACTCTCATTCTCCGTTACTAACAAAGTTATGAGTAAAGTTATAATTATATATCAGCAATAAGATAAACATGGAATATGAGAAGAAAGGTTGTATTCAAAGATGACTTATTCCAAGATAAATTATTCGCTAATACTAACAGCACAATCAGGAAAAAAGAGGTACATCGTACACATTGAACTAACTGTCTCATTCTATGTAAACCTCAAAAGAAGAATAAAAAAGTCACATTTAATATTTAAAAAAACATATTGTATGTCAAAATTTAAGAATTATAATGTATACAACAATTTTTATTCACTTATCTGAAAAGTATAATAGTAGGGAAAAAAGGAGGGGGATGTGGATTTATATATCATGAACTTGTATATTATTAGTTTGATTTTGGTGTTTTGCTAATCTTTATGTAAAACATAAACTTTTTTGAATTTATGTCAGAAAAACACCAAACCAAAAGTAATAAAACACAAGCGCTGCATTCGTTGTTGTTTTGTGCGGGTGTGGATTTGCAGTAGAAACGGAAATAGATCTATATCATTTATACGATTTATCATAAATGTTTTAGAATAATTGAACCAAAACAACAAATAAGCAAGAACTACTGAACTGGTGCACTCAGTGATTCGATAAACATAACCCAGGCAATTGATAGAGGCATTGCAGAAGTAAACAATACGTAGTCACCTTTGTCTACTACACCCCTGGACATGAAGGAGTATGGGGTAATGAAGGAGCGAACATCTTGGCTAGCTGTGTTGTCGATGAAGACGGCCAAGTGCAATGATGACGACCCGCAAATAACTCGGTACTGAACTGGTGAAACATGTTGGAACTGCTCACGATGATTGCATGCCGAGACTGAAGCTTGCTAAAGCTGAGCGTTCACAAGAAACATCACAATAACTTATAGGATGTAGACACAGAAAGGAAGGAGAGGCGGACTAGTCTGGGTGAGTACACGGGAAATGTAGATGCGCACTTTTGAGGCGCCTGTTGAAGAGTAGATGTGATTTAAGTAAAGAAGCTGTACTGGTGTTAAAGTTCATTCCATTATCTGAAACATATCTGAGACTTCACATGTCATATAGTACATAGAATTCTTTGAAACATTAATATAACTGAGGTTTTACATGATATAGTACATAGAATTCTATGAAACATTAACATAATTAAGGCTTCACATAATATAGTACATATAATTCTATGAAACATTAACATAATTGAGACTTTACATGATATAGTACATAGAATTCTATGAAACATTAACATAATTGTGACCACATGATATAGTACATATAATTATATGAAACATTAACATAATTGAGGCTTCACATGATATATTACTTATAATTCTATAAAACATGACATAGAACACAGTTTCTATGAAACATTAACATAATTGAGACTTCACATGATATATAGTACATAGAACTCTATGAAACATTAACATAATTAAGGCTTCATATGATATGGTACATAGAATTCTATGAAACCTTACAAATTCAGGAAAAGTATTTCCTATTTTGTTCTCTCGACGATATGTGTTACACTGTGCCTTACATCTTCCGATCATCACCTTCAATTGGTCTTTCTGTGTGACTGCTTCCTTGGAGTTTAACATTTTCTAGTCCTTCTTGCAAAACAACATGTATTTGTAGTTGAGATGTGTCTCATATGAAAACTGATTTGCTTAATTAAAGTTAAGGTTATATAGTCCAAACTCGTTTTGCTTATTTTCCTTCCAGCAGTTAAGTTAAGTAATCAAGAAAAGACAATGGTAATATGTTGGACATGTGATGAGAAGAGATAATAACAGTATAGCAAAGCAGGCCCTCATGTGGGAAACAACAGTTAAGAGAAAAAGAGGAAGACTCAGAGAGACACTGAGAAGAATATTGATGAGAGAGGCAAGAGCAGCAGGAATCGGATCCCTTAATGAGATAGAGTTGCTTGCACAGAACAGAGATAAATGGCGAGATCTTATAAAATATCTTTAAAAGAAATGAAAACTGCTAGAACAAAAATTCAGATAACAGAAGGACTATCTTGGTCTACGCCCTATGGGCCGGCTACAGCTCGAAAGGTCAACAGATAGATAGTTAAGTGGTGAAACAAATAAATGTTCCGTTTCGCTGTTTGACTAGTTACATACGATCAGCCCATGTTAGATTTAAATACAGATTGTAGTTTATTGAAAACGACAAAAAACTATCGTTTCGGCTTACAGTTCCTGGAGCAGATTAGCGTGACGGCTTACGAATGATGACCAAAGGTTGAGCGTAGTTGCGCTATGTATACATTTTCCTGGCTGCCAGATTTACTAGTTTAAGAGTTAGACTACCATTGCACATAATTTTGAACTTTGAAGAAAAACAAATTTGTCTGTTCAAAATTAAGAGAAAAAAATATATGGCTATGACACTAAAAGAAGACGTGATAGCTCAGTGTTTAGTGAACTGGACTACAAAGGATTGGAGGTCGGGTTCGATGCTGATCAACAGCTTCCGGATTCACCCGGCCTTAAATGGGTACCGGATTTTTTGTGTGTGAGAAAGTAAAGCGGCATGAGCGTAATACCGACTACACTACCCCAAAAATCATGTGCCGTAGGTCTATAAACATTATGGTCACTAACATTATATTCATATACACCACCTGACGTGACAAGGGTCTTTACGTTTGTTTTTAATGGCATTTAAGGATAGAAAAATTAAAAATAAACTTTGATTCCACAGCCAGTCCTACCGAACTAAATAAACATATATATGTAGCATTACCTGATTACTGAATTAACTCGTTTTGACACTGCAACGTCCATCTAGAAACATGTTTAAGAATAAACGCACGTGTCCGCCTAATACTCTTATACTTCACTTCTCTAATCCTTCATCCAATTATGTATATCAAGTAATGAGAACATATGTGGTCTACACGAATATTTGCACCTATTCATAACTAAGCGAGTTTTGCTTTAAAAAAAATATTTACATCTCTAACAGATTTACTACTTGAATTATAGATTTACTTTTAAAGTTTTAAAGGAACAGAATTTACTTCATGACTGACTGCTCACACGCAGCCGAGCGAGACAGTCTGAAGAGAATCAATCTCATTCTCCCAGCCACTCCGCAACGTTACATTACAAGTAAAATCCTGATGACCATATTCTGTTCGACATGGTGACCGACGAATCGAAGAACGTACAACCAGTGAGATATTTTCCTGAAGTATCGTTTCAAATTGCTACACGTAAAGCTTCCCTTTTAACAAACGATGATAGCTTTGCATGATGTTTTCCCCAGAAGCGCGGTAAAAGAAAATAGCAAGCCTCTATTTTCAAATGTCATAATATGAGTCATCTATTCGTACACAATGTATGCTGTCACCGGATTGTAAATTTATATATATATATATATATATATATATATATATATAATTTACGATTCGGTGGTTATATATATATGTATAATCTTTATTCCACATATTTAATATTATATAAATATAATAGAAAATATAATGACTGACGACATTGCTTTCCTTGTTCGTAATCAATGTCATCATCATCATCATATTTCATCATCATAATCATCGTGTATAATGCCTGCTGGCGTAGGTGATTATGTCTCTCCACAACTTTCGATCTGGACAGCTATTTATCATTTCTGTTGTTGACCTTCGGCCAAGCCATTCTCTTAAGGTGTCTGTGCATTTTTTCTCTTTGCTTCCATCTATCTCTTCGTCTTTCAATTTTCTCAGTTGTTACAATATATTCCAGTTGTTCTTTTCTCATTACATGGCCAAAAAATGATGATTGTTTCTTCCTAATATTGGATATTAACTCTTTTCTTTCTTTGGCCTCTTTAAGGACGTTTTCATTATTCTTCTTAGCTGTCCATGATATTCTCAACATTCTTATGTAAAACCACATCTCTACAGTTTCCTGTGATTTTCATGTCTGTTGTCCTATTGTCCATGATTCACATCCATATAATCCGAAATCAATGTACAGATTATATATTTACTTATATTTTAAAAAAGTAATCCAGTGCCAAAGACTGATGTATTATGCTTGTTTTCGCATCTTGCTGTAAACAACCAGAATATACGTCACCGTTTATTTAAAATTATTTTTAAAGCACATATTGAATAGTAAGTGCCGTCAAGCAAGCATTGAAGAAGAAAATAAGAACGTTGTCTCCTCGATCTTTGTTTATCGTGTAATGACGTACTATTATGAATATATCCTTGCAAATGCATGCCGGTGGAGTAAGAAAATCTTAACTGAAATTCAAGTAAAAGAGGAAGGAAAATTTGATAGATGAGTTTGTAAGAATTATTTTTGTTTTGTTTTGTTTTCTTAGAAGATACAACTAAACTGCAAACATGCGTTGTTATGGAAGGTTAGTTAGTAAAGGTCAAATGTCAAGGACGCGGTCACAAAGAGATACATATTGACGGCGCATTCACATGATGATCGGAGGATGTACGACACAATCAAATACAATCTCAATGGGAACGAAAAAGACTGAAATATTAATACATTCCTTGAAATTCTAAGACCTCATAGTATTCTTTGTTCTATATTCTGTCTCACTTACATAATCTTTTAAAGGATGGAATGCATTTTTACAAGTTCAGCTTCATTTAATGTTGCATCAGAAAACAATTGTATTATATTACTGCAGTTACTACGTTGATCTAAAAATTAGAAAAGAACATTTTAAAGATAGAACAAGAACCCTGGAAAGTTCTTGAAAAGTTTATGATCAAAGAAAAGTAAATTGACACATAACTTCTTTTGTTGACAGTAAACAGTTATCACAACATTTGACAATTACACTTGTGCATACAGTACGAAAGGGAGTCGCGATAGCTCAGTGGTTAGCGAACTGGACTACAAAGGACAAGGGGTAGGGTTCGATCCCAACCGACGGCTTCCGGGTTCACCCAGCCTTAAATGGGTACCATATTTTTTTCTGGGAAAGTAAAGCAGCACGGGCGTAACACCGACCACATCACCCCAAAAATCATGTGCCGAAGGTCTGTAAAATTTATGGTCACTAACACCATATTTCCCTATACGCCACTTGGCGTGACTGTGGTACTTTACTTTTTACTTACTTTTATACAGTACGAAAAAAAATAGTCATGAATACAGTATTTGGAAGGCAGAGATAACAGTAGTGTATAGAGAATACACTGTTATCCCTCTAATGTGCCAGCAAAATACATTAACATTTATGGATTCCCCATTAAGTGCTTGCTAGATTCACCGATCGAAAACAACAGTCGGGATAGTAATAATAATTTGTGTAACGTGTTTGCTATATCTTTTACGCTTTAATTTGTCCAGAGTAATTTAAATTGTTGTTTTCATCTCTTTAAATGTTATAAAGTGGGCACAGAATCCAACGATCTACAGGAACAATTAAAGACACTGTCACTTGTAAAAGTAATTAAAATTACAAGCAGATTAACAGACTCAATGACCTTGGTAAGACCATTCTATAGTGCACAGTACCAAGGCAGACAGTGGAAGGAGTTACGAGACCAATCAGAAACTGGACCAGATTATAACGGTAGTCAAATCTCAGAAATCATATCTTAATCGTTAATTACTGAAGCAAAATGTAAAAACCTCTTAAAGGGTTGCTCTAACGACCGAACAGGTTACAGGTATATTGATAATTATGTTGTTGATGCTGGCGATGCTGATGTATACAATGTTGTAATAAATCACTTATTACCGGTGATTTTATTTATAGCGTATTTGAGCGGAAGTACTAGTCACCTCCAAAATCACCGAAAACAAACACCTAACGGTACAAAAAGCAAGGCAAACACACACAGAGAGAGATAGAGAGAGAGAGAGAGAGAGAGAGAGAGAGAGAGATTATAAATCTAATTACGTGCACGATCTTATCGACTTATTCATCAGAAGCGCATGCGTTTGACTTCCTATGATTTACATTCCGTGACATTTGTTTTACAAAATTAATGTTTATTTTCCATGTTCCTGATTTTAAATTTCGTTCTCTTTGTTGCTACAGTGTTCGCGAAATAATGAAGAGCATAAAAATCTATCATATTCATTCCGAGTGAAAAGATGAATATTTCTACACGAAAGTTAATGGGAAATGTGTTCTTTTCATATGTCATTCGTGCGTGGGTGCAGAAAAAATTGTTTGAACGACATTTCAAAACAATATTCTCAGCTACAACTGGAAAAAGAAAAAAAGAAAAGATTTTCATTAAAATTGTCCTGCAAGAAAAAAAAATGAGAACAAAAGAATGAATTCAATTATCAGCAATCAATTTTCGCAAAAAAAAAATGGTTTAAAAAAAAGACTATCACAGTCACCTTTTATCGTGTATCATGGCTTAATGAAATAGATCCCATGGAAATTGTGATCACAGGTGTTTGTTTACATCGGAAGGTATCATTATAGTTATAATTGTTTACATTTTCAGCATTTATAGATGAAACTGTTTAGAGTCTAATATATTTCACTGATTGTTAAAATTAACATTTGTAACGCCATATATACTTTCCTCTTGTTCCGACAAGTTCCGGTGTCGAAGGAGATACACAATTCTAGTTCTTACCCATTTGGCAGCTTCACTCATCAATTAATGTTATAGTGTTTCTTTGATGTTGTCTGCCTATCTTACCCTAAGTCTGCCTCTTGCTCTTCTCCCTTCTCCTCTTTTAATATATGCTTTGTATGGTAATGAATCACACGACTTTCTATCTAGATGGTCAAACCAATATGTTGTTTCTGTATATAGCTTAGGAATGGTTTACTTTGCCTGTTCTTTCTTTTATATGATTTCTGATTGTCTTTTCTTGTCACTCGAAGAGCTTTTATCAGATATCTCATATCTATAATCATTCTTTTAGATTATTTACTAAGTGACCATGTTTGGTGGTGTTGGCATAATGTTAAAATGAATGTACTCTGTATAAGATGGATATTGCTTTGTGTTGTAGTTTAGATAGATGTCCCACTATTTGGTTGCCTTTTTGCATCGTGCATCCGTTTCTACATCGATTTTACCATCTTTTAATTATTATTTCCAGATATTTAAATTTTATTACTCGTATTACAACGTGATGTTCTAGATCTATGTTTAATTTCTTATTTTGTCTTCCTATTGATATAATTTATGTTTCTTTTCGCTTATTATTTTCATGTCATTCATTATTCAAGGACAGTAGATGTTGTGATGTTCTGTTTGTTCGAAAGCTTTTTGGGCCTGATCGTCAGAAAAAGTAGATCATGTATATCTTCACACTGTGATTTGGAATCCTTGCATATTTAGTCAATGTAGGGGATAAACAAGAGTGGTGACAACACACACACTTGTCATACTCCAGATATTACTGCCAATCTTTTTGATCTTCCTTTCCTCGTTCTAATCACACTTCCGCAGTTACTATATAAGCTAGTGCAACATCCAATAAGATGGCCACTTACTCCGTAATGAACAAATGCTTTGCATTAATATATTTCAATCCACCCTATTGTAAGGGTGTCCGGTTAGCGCAATCGATAGGCGGTTGGCTTACCACGGCAACAGCCGGGGTTCGTAATCCTGGCGAGGACACCTGGGTTTTACTAATTCCCTAAAAATTAGTAGGAGCCGCGATAGCTCAGTGGTTAGTGAACTGGACTACTACGGACAAGGGGTAGGGTTCGATCCCAACCGACGGCTCCGGGTTCACCCAGCCTTTAAATGGGTACCGGATTTTTTCTGGGAAAGTAAAAGCAGCACGGGCGTAATACCGACCACATTACCCCAAAAAATCATGTGCTGAAGGTCTGTAAAATATAGGGTCACTAACACCATATTTCCCTATATGCCACTTGGCGTGACGGGGGGTACTTTACTTTACTTTTTTTACCCTATTGTAAGCCTTCTGTTGGTACACAAATGCTATGTACGGATTATGTGTATAGTCTATGTTATTTTTTACTAGCTGCCTGGGTGAAAATATTGCATCTGTGCATCTTTTATCTTTTTCTAAAACACAAATACTAAACTCCAAATATGAAAACAACATTTCAGTTACACAATATAAATAATTTTAACTATAGAAGGCAGGGAACTAAAACAAGTAGAGGAATTCAAATACCTAGGAAGTCTAATGATAAACGATAATTCTCAAACAGCAGAGATAGAATCAAGATGCAACAAATCTTGTCAAATCATTGGGCAATTAGCACCACTATTGTCCAACAAGGAAATTACTCTAGAACCAAAAGGGGCAATATACAATACAATCTTCATCCCAACGTTGTGCTACCAATGCCAGACCTGACCCTAGATGCAAGAACAATAAGAAAAGTAACCTCTACAGAGATGAAATGTGTTAGACAAATGACAGGAAACAGTCTGAGAGATAAGATCAGAAATGAAGAACTGAGAAAAAAGCTACGAATAGCTCCAAACATAGAATATATAAAGAAACAACATATAAAAGGTTTTGGCCATGTGACAAGGCAGAAAGATCAAAACACAACACAACGAGCCTTAAATAAACGTTATGGGGATACCAGACCCAAAGGGCCGACCACGAAAAAGATGGATCGATGGAATTTTAGAAGCACTAGGAAACATAACAGCAGCAGAGGCGAACAGAAGAGCAAAAGACCGCAAATTATATCTCCCCTCGACGCTGAAAGGCAAATGAGGAAGTAAAGAAGAAGAAGAAGACTCAATTTAAGTTCTGATCTGTGGGTGCGAAATATGAACAGTAGACAAACAAATGAAAAGATGATTAAAGGCCACAGAGATTAAATTTCTCAGAAGAATGTTGAGAATTCACTGAACAGCTAAAGAGACTAACGAGGAAATTCCCAAAGAGGCTAACACGGAAAGAGAGCTTTTAATACAAATATCAGAAATAAACGACATTTTCCGGGAACATCATGAGAAGAGGAAATTTAGAATAATTGGTTCATCATCACTGAGTCCCGTCTCCGCTCCGAAGGTTGGCTACCATGGAACTCCAATCCGCTCTGTCTTTTGCTTTGATAGTGCAGGTTGTCATAGGCTGACTTGTCGTTCTTTTACGGTTACTCGACCATGTTGGTTTTGGTCTGCCTCTGCCTATTTTACCTCGTATTTTCCCTTCCAAGATTAATTTTAGTAGGCTGTTGTGTCTTTTAACAGGCCCCAAAAATCACATATGTCTTGTTTGAATTGTGTTTAGTAGTTCTCTTTTTATTTTCAGTTCTTGTAAGACTTCATGCTTTGTTTTATTCTCTTTCCAATCACATTCTACCTATTCTTCTATAAATCAACATTTCAAAGGCTTCAATTTTCTGTTCTGTTTTCTTATCTAATGTCAATGTTTTTGTACCGTACAGGAATGTTGAGAAGATTTAACATTTTACTATTCTTAGTTTTAAGAATAGTGGTGTTATTTGTTTTGATGTTAGCATATTTTTCATAGCATTAAAATTACTTTCTGCCACTGCTATTCTTTGGTTTATTTCAGCTGTACATTTACCTTCACTGGTTATTGTATTTCCAAGGTAGTTGTAGATCTTAAGTGCCTCAAATATAATCGTTCAAATGTGATATCCACTTGTAGGTTTTGAGTATTACCTTTGTTTATCATCATAATTTTAGTCATTTTGATATTCATATGTAATCAATATGTTTTGCTTGTCATGTTTATTGACCCTGTCACCCATGATTGGAAAGTGAAGATCATACACGGGTAGTGTCTCTCGTACACCCCAAGATAATGCACATAGCTTCATTCTGTATTATTTCCAGCTTGTCAATTTGCGTCGTACTGACATTAGGAATTGTCAGGGTATGCTCGATTAGTGCGAGGACTAGTCCGTGGAACAGAAGGTTAAGTAGCCTCTGCTCGATGTTGACAGCTGCCATGACCTTCATGGCGGCTAATCCTTTGCGGGATTTTGTTATCACATGGTCGACGTGATCCCGAAAAAACAGGTTGTGATCAGACTCCGGGGTATGTCATCACTCTGTCCCTGGTCATCTTGTCAGCTCCCATTCGGAAGGACAAGATTGCCTAGGCCAACCGGCATGACACATGATGATAATTATAACTCATTATAACTGCTAACGACCTAATATGAACGAAGCACTAAACGAAAAATATATATTGTAACGTTCGTAACAATAAACCAGTCTTTAAAGTCCATAATTTGAAATTAATGAAGGCATAGGGATAATCTTAATGAATGAAGCAGATGACGCTGATGATATACCGATTGAAATATTAAAATGTGCAAGATACACAAGAATGGATTAGCCTACATCAACAAAATCCTACATTACTGAAACTAAATAGAGCACCCCAGGATCGGAAAAACGCCGCACTCATATTCATATGAAAGAAGAGGAACTGTAGACGTAACCGTACTCAATGCATTTGAATATAACAGCAAAATCATGTCGGTAATTGTTGAAAATGAAACCTAGGGAATCGGTTAAGGCGCACAAATCAACTAAAACTAAATGAGACACAAATTGGATTTAGAAGAAATCGAAGTTGTACAGATGTCACCTTGCACTAAGACAATTATCTGGATGAAAACAGAATGTGATGAAGAGATGTAGCGGTTGTCAGTTAAGAATATGCCTTCAATAGAGTAGTCAGACAACAGCAGTAGAGAATATTACAATATGGATCATTATTATCCAATCAGTCTAAAGTAGAGTCTGTCTGAAAACAACTATGCTAATGTAAGGAGACAAATAACAATAAATGAATATAATTATATAATTGTAGAGGGAAACTTCCGAGGCGATAATTCAGCGAATCATAAGAGGAAGAGGTATGTGTTACAGCACTCAGAAAAAATGGCAAACAAACAACAGAAAAAAACAAAGAACAATATATGGTCCGAAGCAGGATCGAACCCGTACTCCTTGGCACTGCGTCTTGCCACGAGAAACACGTAAATCAACATCCCCTGCAGATTGTAATGACATAAGTGAGGTCCTTTTCGCAGATGACCAGAATATAGTAGCAATTCACAAAATGAGTTACAATATTTAAACGAACTTCACGGGGTTTGTAAGCAATATAAAGTGACAATTAACACAGACAAAACATTGGTCATGACTGTAAGCATAAAAGAAGGGAATAGGCAGATTTTACAATGAGAGCAAAGAGCTGAAACAAGCAGTAACAACTAGATGTGACAACAGAAAAAGGTAGAGAAGATAAAAACTCCAAAAAGAACAAGTTCAAAATATGCCGTCACACAAAGCAGCGTGTATGTAACGAACCAAAGAAAATTGTCAAAAAACACTTGACTTTCCCTCAAAAAGCTAAAAATCACAACGTGCGTAGAGAACAGGAATGCAAGCAATACTAGTAAGTTTATTCTTCTGCGATTTGACTGTGAGAGACAGACCTGCAAAAGCTATCTAGTAAATGCCACACAACTGGTTAATGAGATTGACTGAGAGATAACAACCGTGAAATCTTTAACAAAAATGAACGCAAACATCTCGTTGACTAATACTAGCTTGTCACGCCAGCTGTAACTGATGTCAGTAGTAAGATCAAGGATTTATATCAGAAGATTGAAATGTCGCACTCGATTTTGTAACGTAGCAATAGTAACAATCAGTCAGTGCGCAAAATGTTTGCATTTAAATAAAGTAATTTCTTCGCCGGTCGTGGTTAATGCTGAGGTCAACGGTCTCATCTGCGATAACACCAATGAGAAAGATGCAGTCATCTATGCAGAAATCCAAAATACGTAAGGTCATCTTTGTCTTTGTCCCTGGACATCCGGGAGTACGGGGAAATGAAAGAGTGGACTGGTTGGCTAGCTGCGCTGTCGTTGAGGACGGGCAACCAATGGATCGGACGGACATAATCAATGCCCTCCGAGAAGTGGGAAGAGCACAGATCTTCGACAAACACAGATCCAAGTCACTTCTTCGGATGATGGAAATGGGAGTTAAGATGGGCACAGCCAGAAATGAGAAACTTAGTGGCCGTGTAAGAAGACCTATCAACAAACATAGAACTGGATTCCTATAATACTATAAAACGTAACGTAATAAAACGTGATATTCAGAGTAAGATGCTATTAAGTGACATCACTTTTAAACGATCTACGCTCAAATCTTTTACATACGATTTTTTGATATGCCAGTAATGATGATCTGCTTGATAAGATGTGAGTTGAATGAGAAAAAGAAAAGAAGACAAGGTCATAGATTTTGAACTGGGAAGATTTTTCTACGTGACAGACTTCAATATGGACCCCATTTTCATCGTCCTTATCCATTTGGACTAGGCATTTGATACTAACTTCTTTAAGAGTCGTTGAAAAAGCCCGATACAACTGGCTCTTACCTGGTGCATTAATGTTAGGTAGCCTACACCTTCCACCACAATGAAATGTACATTTATAGAAAAATGGGGGAGAATTGAGTGAAGGAAAATAAGACAGAAAATAAAGTTTTAAAACAGCTGAAATTGAAAAAAAATAATTACTTAACACAATTCGAAAAAAGACAGGAGACATTTCTGAGACATGTGAAGAGACACACGAACCTGTTGGAAGTCATCTTGGAATTAAAGGAAAAAGGGTGACGAGGAAGAGGCAAATCAGAACTGAAGTGAGCTGATGGCATTAAAAGATGGACATATGAATCTAAGACGCGCACATTCATGGCAACAGAGAGAGAGAGAGAGAGAGAGAGAGAGAGAGAGAGATAGAGATAGAGAGAGAGAGAGTAAAATTAAGCTCCATGGTAGGCGATCTTCAATTTCAAGACGGCCCCGAATGAACTGGAGCCTCGGTGGCTGAGTGGGTAATGTGCTTGATTCCTGATCATAGAGGGCCCAGGCTCGATCCCAGAAGGGGCGGATTATGTTTCGGACCGACAAGATTTCAGGGTTCACACAGCTTATAAAAATGGGTACCAAAGATTTTTCTTGGGAAGTAAAGGCGGTCTGTCATGACACCCATTCTATCGCTTATACATGTGTCGTGGTCATAGAAAAATATGTCACTAACACCATTTCCCCGATACGCCTGGCAAGCTGTGGAGGAAATCTTTACTTTTACCCAATGAATTGATGAATAGCAATTAGAGAGGGGACAAACATGAAGCAAACTACAAAACTCTCTTTTTCGTGTTTTCTCACAACCTTGAACCATCCACTAAATGATGACACTTAGTATAATGATTAACATGTAGTAGTATCTTTGACCTTAAATTAAACATACGCTTTTAGAATATTATCTTACAATATATATATAGGAGCAGTAGGTTGTCACTCGTGGAGAACTCTGATTTCCCCCTATTGTGACGTCTTCAACACGAGAGGAAAATGAATGAAAAATAATATATTGAATGTGATTTTTTAACATAATATGATTTGAAAAAATTGGTAAATATATATATTGCACGGATCACAATTTAGAGTGCTATGGAGGAATATAATATGCAACACCTTGAAGTTTGAACAAATATGATGAATATATATATATATATATATATATATATATATATATATATATATATATATATATGTATATAACAAGAATCCACTTTGGCACTTTCATGCTAAAGCACATTTATATGCATTTATTGACACAGCAATAAAGACTTACTGGAACCTCACCAAACAATTACGTCATCAAGTAAATTGAGCATTTATAATAACATCCATACGATTATAATTTTGCAATCAGACAAAAAGAACTGGCATATAGAAGATTATTTTACATATTCAACAGACATCCTTCATGCGAGTAATTTTGGCCAATCCAAAAAAGCCTCGCAAATCCCTCTAGACGTACATGTCGGACATGGAAAGCTTGACAAATCCGCACAAAATAGGTCCTCGTCTGATAGTCTTAATGTAACTCCAAGGCACTTTGTCTCTTTCTGTCTTTCACCTTTTTTTCTCTACTACCTTCGGAAAAAAAATATGTCCACTTTCAAGTTTAGTTTCTCAGCGATGTCTAAGTTGCTTTTTTGAGACATTAAGGAATAATAATAATAATAATAATAATAATAATAATAATAATAATAATAATACGTGTATGTGTTTACTTTGTGGTTGAGGTTTAACAAAAATAGAATATGCTGAAATGCAAGGAGCAGAAGTGTGAATACAAATATCTACCTATAATAAAATAATATTAAATGGTATTGTGCAGATAAACTAATAGAAAAAAAACATGACAAACTAAAACGTTTCAACAAAAGTCTCCATCAGGTACAACCAATAAACTATACACATTAAACACAAAATTCCAAGTATGAATGTACAACAACTACACAGCTCTAGGAAATTGTGGGACAAAAACGGTGGTCTTCGTTTTCTTAGTGTTGTTAAAAGTTTAATAAACAATAGGGCAGGTAGGAATGAATTAGACCAAAGGAACCAAACAATGAAACACTTGGAAAAGGAAAGGTGGTGTCCCATAGGGTACAAAGAAAACGAGAAGTATAGAAGAAAGAAGGGATAATGGTGGCAACTGGGGGGAGAAAAGCAAGAGAGTCAATAAAGATGACTCAGAGAGGAATAGGGATAGGAAATAGGAAAAACATGAAGAGGGAACTAGAGATTAAAAAATAAGAGTGAAAAGAGTTGAATTCTCTTGGTTGGAGAGTACAATATCGTGCTATGAGTCGGTTATCAAACGTAAACTGGCTATGGGTTTCAGAGGAACTAGATAAGTTTGATATTATAATAACCGCTTACAGATTCTATCTCGCATGCGTCGATCTGTTTGGCCAATATATATATTGCCAAATATATTTTTGGCTCAATATATTTTGAGACAACTTTGGAATATGATGGTGTGTATCAGAAATGCTCTTAAAGCCTTGCGGGGTACCAAAAGAGCCATTCGGAAATAAGACTTTGTGAGGGTGTATCGAAAAGGCACGTACTGCACGATCTGTTGCAGCGGGTCGTACATAGCGTGTTCTGGCCAGGATTACAGAGGCGGCTCCTAATCAAAATGTCCTGAAGGTTCAATCGGGTTTAAAAGTAACCAATGGTGAGTTGGAGAAGAGAAGGTTAATAGTGGGATCAGAGTGGAGGATAGGTAGGCGTGTTTTCAGACATTTAGAGAACAGTTATATTAGAACACACACAAATAATGGGGGGGGGGGAGCGGTTGTAAGATCTAAGGTGCAGATAATCGGGATGACAGATTGCAAGACAAATTCAAGGTAAGGTCGGCAACACAAGGTGGGCCTGATGGAGAAAGTCGTCATCTCGGTCAAAATGTCTGTGGCGTAGGAGTTGAGAACAAATATATAAATGTATAAAATCACGGCAGTGTTTTAAGAGGAATAGAAGAGAGAGGATGCGCATTAGTCGGTTTATAAAATACAGAGGTATATAAATCTGATAAGTGAAGAGAGACCGAGATAACTAAAAAGGTAATCGAAGAGGCAGAGATAGAGTACGATATCTGAACAGAGGAGTGAAATGAGCCCACAAACTCCAAAAACTTGGTCATTCAGGCTCTGAAAGAACAGGTACACCAAAACGATCGTCACTGTACCAGTAATACATGGAAGGAAGGTGACCACTGAAGAATTGGATCCCCGCCCCTGGCGCTTCCCTCGCACTCGAGAAATATATCTCACGAGCTCCCAGGAAATCAAACGTTTGCGCTTCCAGAGACTACATCGCTCTAATATCTCCCATACTGAATCGCTAGCCCTTACTAATCTCCGCCTACGTGATCAAATAGTTTAAAAACCTGTTGATAACGGTGACCCCATTGTGGTTTGGCGTAAGGACCTTTACTCTTTGGAGGGAGGGACATTTCAAACTCTCCAACTCTACATTCTAAAAACTTTGCCCTACTGACCCCAAGGTTAATAACAATAAAGAGGTCAAGTCCAAAATCTTTGATTTAAACACAAGTAAAGCCTTTCAGCGCCAATAACCGTATCATTCCTGACACAGACTATGGTAAACCCTCCTTCTATATGCTACCTAGGATCCACAGAACATTGCAACCCTGGAATACCCATTGTCACTGCTTGTTCTTGTCATACAGTTCACTACTTGGACAGCGACTACCAACCTGCTGTAAAGGGCCTTCAAATTTTGTTAATGATACTAACCATGCCTATAATTTATTCTCCACATCTTCTCTTTACCCCTATAAAACGTACAGCCTTCTTTTTTTATGTCTGCTCTCTATACACCACTATATCTCACAAAGATGTTCCCCGAGCTCTCCAGTTCTTCCTGGAACATAGGAACCTACCCTCGGTCCCCACCTCTGTCCTTGCTTGTCTGGCTGAACTAGTCTTAAACCACAAGTCATTTGAATTCGACGGTCGATTTTTCAGCCAGAAAAGTAGGGTTGCTATGGGCACAAAGATGGGTCCTCGCCATGCCTGCCTTTCATCGGAGAGCTAGAACACCCAAGTTCTTTCCTCCATCAGTAGCCACCTTCCTCTCGTGTATTCCCGGTACATTGACGATGGTTTGGGGGTATCTGATCCTTCAGAACCTGCTTTGACCAGGTTTTTGGAGTTTGTGGGCTCGTTTCACTCCTTCATTCGGATATCGTACTCAATCTCTACCTACTCGGTTCCCCTTCTAGACATCACGGTCTCCCTTCACCCATCACGTCTACATACCTCTGTATTTTATAAACCGAATGATGACCACTCCTCCCTCTTCTACTCCTCTTTGGACACATCTATCGTGATTCTTTATATTTTTTCTCAAATCCTATGCCTAAAATGCCTTTGCGACCAAGATGATGACTTTCTCATCAGGCCCACCTTATGTTAACATTCTTTTGTCGCCGTCTTTACCCTGAATCTGTTCGGCAATCTGCTCTCCAAACAGCTCTTCCTTTTACTGCACTCTAGATTTTACCCCTACCACCAGCTCTCCTACTAACAGAACAGTTCTCTCTCTCTCTCTCTTTCTCTCTCTCTCTCTCTCTTACCCATCACTCTCATTATGTGGATGCACTCTTGGTCCTGAAAAGACACCTACCTATCCTCCACTCTGACTCCCCCCCCCCATCTCACCTTCTATTCTCCAACCAATCATTGATGGTTTTGAAAAGTGACAGGAATCTTCAGGGCATTTTGATTAGAAGCAGGGTTGCCAACTGCCGTCGGAGTCAATCCGCTAGACTGGAGCCAAAAATCCGCGATTTTCCGCCAGATTGTCCGAAAAAATCCGCCAGAATTTCCAAAAATATTTCCAGAGTTTATTACTTAGGAAACTTACATTAAATTATTATTTATCTACGTACTATTTTATTATTATTATTATTATTATTATTGTTATTATTATTATTATTACGCATATCCAAACCAAATGGGAGAGTAAATTTAAAGAAAAATAATTATTATTTCGATTTGTAACAGTCACAACTACAACTATATTAATACATGTAGAAACTAACTTAATTTGGCAACATAAAAATAATTTGAAACACAAAGAAATTGCAAAGTGTCCAGTTTTCATGAAGAGGAAAATGCAACGCTGGCCGACTGATGCTGCTTTGATTTGCTGTGAGAAAGAAGATCCCAATGTTTCGATGCCAATACACATTTACAAAACTTGCATCTAGCTTTGTCAGCACTACCCGGGACTTCTAAGATCCAATCTTTAAGGTCCACTTCATTTAGCCCACTCTTTACAAAATCGTCGCTAATATTGAAGTGTCATATCTTTATTTTTTGGACAACTGTTTGAACGAAACCTGTGAACAGTTAATCGGGGCCTGCGTCTCGTATGTCGATGATTCCCACGTTAAGAAGAGTCTGCCGACTACAACAAACCCAAGCATATGGATACCTTAATGTGTTTCTGTGCTGGACATGGTTCATTTCTTGGTGTTTTTCCATGAAGCCATAGCTCATATCTTGATGTGTCTCTGTGCTGGCCATGGCTCATATCTTGATGTGTTTCTGTGCTGGCCATGGCTAGTGTGTGTGTGTGTGTGTGTGTGTGTGTGTGTGTGTGCTGGCCATGGCTCATATCTAGGTGTGTGTCATGTTAGTCATATCTCATATCTTGGTGTGTCCGTGTTAATCATGTCTCATATCTTTATGTGTGTATGTGTTTAGTAATATCTTATATCTTAGTGTGTATCTGTGTTAGTCATGTGTCACATCTTTGTGTGTGCATGTTTGGGTTAGTGATATCTCATATCTTTGTGTGCATGTTTATGTCAGTCATATCTTATCTATGTGTGTGCATGTCTGTGTATGTCACATCTCATATCCTTGTGTGTGCATGGCTATGTTAGTAACATCTCATATCTTTGTGTGTGCATGGCTATGTTAGTCACATCTCATATCTTTGTGTGTGCATGTCTATGTATATCACCTTACAGCGAAAATATTATGAGACGGACAATGAACAACAGGATATGATAGACATAATAGCAAAAGAAAGCAACAGCGAAAGTCTTAATCTGAAAAGTAAGAAAACAGAAGTAATAGTCATATCTAAGAAACGATAATCAAAAACATGTAACACAAAGACAGACTAGTCAAATCTGAAACAGGTGCAAAGCGGCCAATACTTTTACACAAAAATAACATCATATGGAAGATGCACCACAAAAATAGAAAGAAGAAAAACATAATAGCCTAGGCCAAAACAGCATTTCAGAAAATTAATGAATAGCACTATATAGAGCCAATTCTGACCTATGGACGCGATTCATCGACAGTAGACAAATAAATAAAAAGACAATTAGAGGCCACAGATATGGAATTTCTCAGAAGAATGTTGAGAGTTTTATGAACAGCTAAAGAGACCAAGGAGGAAATTCTCAAAGAGATCAACACAAAAAAATAGCTCATAAAAACATCATAAAGAAACAATCGATATTTTTTTCGCGTACACCATAAGAAGAGGAGAATTTGAATATTTAGTTACAACTGCAAAATACAGGGAAAGAGAGACGTGGACGACAAAGAGAGAAGATACTACATAAATTGTTAACATGGCGCTGGAAAACGGTCAACAGCAGAATTGATACAATGCACTGTGGATGGAAGATTGTTCAAGGACAGGATCGCCTACTCTAACCGCAATGACACATGATGATGTTGATGGTAGAGAATATCTTTGAATTCTTTCCATACGAGAAAACTATTTCATGTGTGATCTCATTATGTAGTTCAGAACTGAATCATTGCCAAATCTCACTTAAAACATAATTTCTCATTTTTCTCTTATTTGGTCACTCCAAGCGCATTAAGTTTATTCACAAACCCATCACTTAAGTTCGTAGTCAACCTTTAATGTGTAGTGAAGACGCCAGTCTTAAAGGTCGACCATCAAAACATGGATTTATTGAATAGTAAAAAAAAAAAAAACTACGAAAAATACCAGCAACGGAGGCCAACAGAAGACTAAAAGACCGCAAAATATATCTCCCCACAAAACTATATGGGGCAATCGATTCGCTTAAACAGACAGCTGACTTCATGCGAGAGTCTGGACTCCTACTCTGATTGAGTCTTGATCGCAGAGAGAGAGAGAGAGAGAGAGAGAGAGAGAGAGAGATAGATCTCCCAAGACCCTGAAAAGCAAATGAGGAAGAAAAGAAGAAGTGCACTATGTGATGACGATCATTATTAATCGAAGATGACAGATCCTTGACACTTCCTTTGTACAATTCTTGAACGTGATATAAAGTGATAAATTGTATCGACAAACCACCTATGACCAATAAAACAGACCCGCCGCTAATCCTTCAGACTAACTAGACATAGTACACACTTAACCGTGAGATAAACTTGTTGCCGGCAGAGCTATTTCCAGATGTGGAGCGTGATACAATAAGGTCAGGAAATGAAGTATTCCTCGAGCTAGTTGCAGATAAACCGCGATCACCAACAGAACCCAGGCCTTTAATTGCGAGTATCTTTACCTTCAATTTCCTGGCAGTTGTCCAGTTCCTGATATTTCCGTGATCGTTGCTGACCTTACATAAGTCACTCATCTAATTCAGGTCAGAGAGTGCATTAACCCCTGCTGGAGATTTGTCTATATCTACAACATGACTCGCCAGAAATGCATGCTCTCTATTTGCTTTTAGTGTCAGTATGTGTGAGAATTTACTTTATTTTATTCCACTATTCTAAATATAAGCTATGAATTGATATGTGTAAATATTCGTTTATCATTAATCGTTGGTATATTTTTTATTGCAAAGAGCTTGTTCTGATGTGAACGTTCTATCTTTTGATGTAGCCGCAGCCCACCATGTCCAAAAAGGTATAAGAAGAATAGAAGAAAAGAGGATATTTAAAATCTACAGTTATTCGCTTTGAATATAAGGCGTTCCAGGAGGCCATAAGAACTATGAATTGTTTGAAATCTGAATTATTTTTCCCATTAGAAATACTAGGAAGTAATTGAATTCATTCTCATACCCAAACAACTCCTACATCAATAAACTAAAACAAATACACGAAATTCAAGGTAAGAAGAACACAATTAAACTTCTGGAATAATAAATTGCAACATAAAAATTAAATAATATAAGTAAATCATTTACAACATGACTCAATTTACGCTAACTTGATTAGGAGAAATGATGTCCCTTATGGCTGGTGAAAAGAAATACAGAAAGGTTATAGTTAGAAAGAAGAGTCCCCTTCAATAAACACTCAAAAAATTGTACTTCCACTGTTTCCTCTATATTATGCCTCTTGGTACTACTATTGGTTGGGGAGTTCTCGCTCACTTTATCTTTTTTCTACGTTTCCGCTACCTGTGCACCACCTTCCAGTTTCCTACCTTAAATCCCCTTTTCACCTTAATCGTCAATCTACAACCTTACCATTTGTCTCATTGCTTACATGCTGTCCTTGGATGTCATAGTTAGTTAATAACTAGGGGTTGTATTTGGGTTTATCGGTGGCCGAATCGATAACTCATCATGCTCCAAACCTGGAAAACGCGGGTTCGAACCTAGTTTTTTTTTATTTTTTGTCTATCGGAGGTGAAATAAAAACTCAAACCCAAACACTTAATAGCGACTGCTCAGAACAAACGGCATCCTGTTCTAAATGTCCCCACAGCAGACCCAGTATTGGTAGAATGCCATAATGATGGTTTGTTTTATTACGTACATATATATATATATATATATATAAATATACATATATATACATATATATATATTAGAAAATACTAATATACAATATATAGAAATACTATATTATTAGAAAAGGTGGGGAGGGGTAGAAGCACGATATGTAACGCAATTGTTGACGTGTGCAGACAACGGCCTTTACATGGTGGCATTTTTTTGTCATGCGCCTGCTCACGTGCAGTTCGAAAATGGAAGAATCGTTTGATCTGGGATCATAATTCTCCCACATGTAGCGTTTAAATTATGTTGCCTTGGACGTTAGGGTCTTTTGAAGCACGATGATCCATTGTATATATTCATATGCGAATGACACATTTAAATGACTATGCTTGAGCGGAAAGAAAGAAAGAACATATTAGCCAAAAGTACCCCGCCACCACAATCTGCCCCAAACCTCCCCACCAGGCCGGTGACCTTTCAAGACTGTTACCACACAGGTATTTTTTTACCATTAGTACATATGTAGGTAATAATATCAGAATTACACCAGTGACGTCTTTCCATAAACAAGATACCCATTTAATGCTGAATGAACCTAGAAGCTGTCGATCGAGATCAAAATCTACCTGTTATCTTCTATATACCAGACCGCCCTACAGACCAACCTATACTCGGTTCCTTTACTTGTTATCAGAGTGGATATTAATTCATTTTTGCAAAATTCTTAAAAACCTTAGTTTATTATAGTAATCTTTTTTAGTGCTTATAATATTGATACATACAAGATATAACAGGCAGAGGCAGAGCAAGACAGACAGGGACTGACAGCACTCAATGATGATTATAGGAACATTGATATCCCATGACTCTGTGTAACTATGGGCCCCCACACAGTGCGGTAGAGAAGAATAGAGCCACTGTTACCTGCTACACATGTCGTAATAGAAAACTAAGAAGATTTGGAATTGCCGCCTATGTAATCGAGTAAGATGTGCACGAAGCGACCTTGTCAACAGAATTGACCGATGCATTGTGGGAAATGTTCTCCAAGTGGTGGAGCGAATATGAGATGTTTCTTTTTGCCGTTAAACTGGTCTTTGCCGTTAAATAGGATAGGACAGAATTGGATGGATATGATAAGATTAAGCATTAGTTGGAACAGTTAACAACATTTGAAATATTTAACAGGCAGAGAGACGGAATGGTAAAGTAGGGAGGAAAATGTTGATGAGGCATAAAGATATGGGAGAATAGACAAGGAAAAACGGAATAAATAATGAGACTGAAAAGTTGAAGAAAGCGATAACGAAATTGCAGAAGTAAAGAAAGATAATATATATAAAATTGAAACTATAAATTGACATCAGCATGACACGAAACAAAAATACCTGAAGATAAATGACGAAGATAAACACGAAATAAAAAGTAGCAACAGCAGCAGCATTAGTAGTAGTAGTAGTAGTGGTAGTAGTAGTAGTAGTAGTAGTAGTAGTAGTAGTGGTAGTAATAGTAGTAGTAGTAGTAGTAGTAGTGGTAGTAGTAGTAGTAGTAGTAGTAGTAGTAGTAGTGGTAGTAGTAGTAGTAGTAATAGTAGTAGTAGTAGTAGTGGTAGTAGTAGTAGTAGTAGTAGTACTAGTAGTAGTAGTAGTAGTGGTAGTAGTAGTAGTAGTAGTAGTAGTAGTAGTACTAGTGGTAGTAGTAGTAGTAGTAGTAGTAGTAGTAGTAGTACTAGTGGTAGTAGTAGTAGTGGTAGTAGTAGTAGTAGTAGTAGTATTAGTAGTAGTAGTAGTAGTAGTAGTACTAGTGGTAGTAGTAGTAGTAGTAGTAGTAGTAGTAGTACTAGTGGTAGTAGTAGTAGTAGTAGTAGTAGTAGTAGTAGTAGTACTAGTGGTAGTAGTAGTAGTAGTAGTAGTAGTAGTACTAGTGGTAGTAGTAGTAGTAGTAGTAGTAGTTGTTGTTGTTGTTGTAGTGATTGTGGTGGTGGTGGTGGTGGTGGTAGTAGTAGTAGTAGTAGTTGTTGTTGTTGTTGTTGTTGTAGTGATTGTGGTGGTGGTGGTGGTGGTAGTAGTAGTAGTAGTAGTAGTAGTAGTAGTGGTAGTAGTAGTAGTAGTGGTAGTAGTAGTAGTAGTAGTAGTAGTAGTAGTAGTGGTAGTAGTAGTAGTAGTAGTAGTACTAGTGGTAGTAGTAGTAGTAGTAGTAGTAGTAGTAGTAGTACTAGTGGTAGTAGTAGTAGTAGTAGTAGTAGTAGTAGTTGTAGTACTAGTAGTTGTTGTTGTTGTTGTTGCTGTTGTTGTTGTAGTGATTGTGGTGGTGGTGGTGGTGGTAGTAGTAGTAGTAGTACTAGTTGTAGTAGTAGTAGTAGTAGTAGTAGTAGTAGTACTAGTTGTAGTAGTAGTAGTAGTACTAGTTGTAGTAGTAGTAGTAGTAGTAGTTGTAGTAGTAGTAGTAGTAGTAGTAGTAGTAGTAGTACTAGTTGTAGTAGTAGTAGTACTTGTTGTAGTACTAGTTGTAGTAGTAGTAGTAGTAGTAGTAGTAGTAGTAGTAGTAGTTGTAGTAGTAGTAGTAGTAGTAGTAGTAGTAGTAGTTGTAGTAGTAGTTGTTGTTGTTGTTGTAGTGGTTGTGGTGGTGGTGGTGGTGGTGGTAGTAGTAGTAGTGGTGGTGGTCAATACAAACTTCTGGTGCTAGGGAGATACAAAGTTCAAGTTCTCAATCTATTGACACCTCTGTCATAGACACTTGCTGTTTTAGACTTTCTTCGATGTTGAAACTCAAACGTAGTCTTAACTTGCCTCGAGCTCTTCTTCTCTACATTTTATAAAAGCTCTGTATGGTAGAGTCTATGTCAATTGAAGTGAGAAAATAATTCATCGGTGCTATAAAGAGCAAATTCTGACCTATGGAAGCGGGTCTTGGATAGCAGACAAACTAATTAAAAGACGATTAGAGGCCACAGAGATGGGATTTCTCAGAGGAATGTTGAGAGTTCACTGAAGAGCTAAAAATACCAACCAGGAACCTGTCAAAGAGGCCAACACAAAAAGAGAGGTCCTAAATAACATCGTGAAGAAACAATCGACCTTTATCGATCACATCATGAGAAGAAGAAAGTTGGAATACTTACTTACTTCTTCTTATTCATTCCTTCCTCATTTGCCTTTCGACGTCAAGGGGAGATATAATTTGAGGTCTTTTGCTCTTCTGTTCGCCTCTGCTGCTGTTATGTTTCCTAGTGCTTCTAATATTCCATCGATCCATTTTTTTTTATGGTCGACCCTTGGGTCTGGTATTCCCACAACGTTTATTTAAGGCTCGTTGTTTTGTGTTTTAATGTTTCTGTCTTGTCACTTGGCCAAACCATTTTATCTAATGTTTCTTTATATATTGGGAGCCGCGATATCTCAGTGGTTAGTGAACTGGACTACAAAGGACAAGAGGTAGGGTTCGATCCCAACCGACGGCTTCCGGGTTCATCCAGCCTTTAATGGATACCGGATTTTTTTTTCTGTGAAAGCAAAGCGGGACGGGTGTAATACAGACCACATTACCCCAAAAATCATGTGCCGAAGGTCTGTTAAATGTATTGTCACTAACACCATATTCCCTATACGCCATTTGGCGTGAAGGTGCACTTTACCAGGTCTGGCATTGGTAGCACAACGTTGGGGTGAAGATTGTATTGTATAGTGCTCGTTCTGCCTCTAGTGTTATTTCCTTGTTGGACAAAAGTGGTGATAGCTGTCGTATGATTTGACAAGCTTTGCTGCATCTTGATTCTATCTCTGCTGTTTGTGAATTATCGTTTGTCACTAAACTTCCTAGGTATTCGAATTCCTTTATATTTATCTATCTCCATCTTCTGTGATTTCTCTGAGCATAAAACATTTATCACTTACTTATTTATAACAGGCAAAATACAAGGAAAGGGAGATCGTGGACAACAAAGGCAGAAGATACTAGATAGCTTGGTGTCATGGCATGGAAAACAATCAACAATAGAATTGGTATGATGTACTGCGTATAGAGAGACAGAGAATGAACTACAAGAAATGATAGACATAATAGTAAAAGAAAGCAACAAGAAAGGTCTCAGTCTGAATAGTAAGAAAACAGAAGTAATGGTCATATCGAAGAAACAATCACCACCATCATGCAGCATAAAAATAAACGAGACAAATCTGAAACAAGTGCAACGTTTCAAATACTTGAGCACAATAATAACATCAGATGGGAGATGCACCACAGAAATAAAAAGCAGAATAGCTCAGGCCAAAATAGCATTTCAGAAGGTTAAAAATATATTATGCAACAAATCTATGTCAATAAAAATGAGAAAGAGAATTCATCAGTGCTATATAGAACCAATTCTGACCTATGGAAGCGAATCATGGACAGTGGACAAACAAATGAAAAGACGATTTGAGGCCACAGAGATGGGATTTCTCGAAGAATGTTGAAAGTTCCCTGGACAGCTAAAAAGACCAATGAGGAAGTTCTCAAAGATACCAACACAAAAAGGGAGCTCTTAAAAAACATCAGAAAGAAGAATTCAACATTTTTCGGGCACATCATGAGAAGAGGAAAGTTGGAATACTTGGTTACAACTGGCAAAATAAAAGGAAAGAGAGATCGTGGGCGACAAAGAGAGAAAATACTGGATAGCTTGGTGTCATGGCATGGAAAACAGTCAACAACAGAACTGATACGATGCACTGTAGATAGAAGATTGTGGAGGGACATGATCACCTACGCCAACCGGTATGGCACATGATGATGATGACTGTGTATAGAAAAATGTGGAAGCACATGTTTGCTTATCCCAAACAGTATGACACATGATGGTGATCTATGGTATATTTTCAATTGTGATGCTTTCCACATGGGCAAATCATTTCATTTGTTGTCTTTGTACGTAGGGAGGTCAAAAAGTAATGCACACCAATTTTTTTCTCGGAAACTATTCGGGCAAAATGTGTGAAATTTTCACAGATTGTAGCTGAACATCCCCTTTACACTACCTATTTTTCAACATAATCTCCGTCCAAGCGTATTGCCTTACGCCAACGCGAAACTAGGTCATGAATGCCTCGTTTGTACCAAGTTTTGTCCTGCTCGCATAGCCATTTTTTAACTGCACGGATCACACCCTCATCATTGTCAAAGTGTGTCCCACGCAGGAATTTTTTGAGTGGTCCAAACAGATGGAAATCTGAGGGAGCCAGATCAGGGCTGTAAGGAGGATGGGGCAGTACAGTCCAACCAAATTTGTTGATTGCTTCCCGTGTTACCAGACTTGTGTGAGGGCGTGCATTGTCATGTTGAAGCAACAAATCTGCAGATGGCTTATTAGGCCGAACTCTGTGGAACCGATTTTTGAGTTTTGTCAGTGTATTGATGTAAGCTGTCGAGTTGATTGTCTCACCTCTTGTCATTACATCAACAAGAATCACACCATCAATGTCCCAGAAGACAGTGATCATCACCTTTCCGGCTGATGGAGATGTTTTGAATTTTTTTCTTTTTGGTGACTGCGGATGATGCCATTCCATTGACTGCATTTTTGTTTCAGGCTCATAATAATGTGCCCACGTTTCGTCACCGGTAACAATTTTTGACAAAAACATTCCTCCTTCAACACCGAAACGCTCCAACAATTCAGAACAGAATGTTTTCCTTTGAACTCTGTGATCATTTGTTAGGCACCGAGGAACCCATCGAGCGCAAATCTTTGAATATCCGAGAGTTTTAAAAATTGTGATTGCACTTCCCTTGCTGACTGTAAGCTGCAATGCCAATTGCTGACTAGTGATACGCCTATCCTTACGAATAATGGCATCAGCCCGGTTTAACATGTCTGTGCTGGTAGCCGAGGCAACACGTCCAGAACGCGGTAAATCATGCAGCTCCACTCGTACACTTTCTGCAGCTTTAATTCTCTGAACCCAGCGACTAACTGTGCTCCTATCGACTGCAGAACATTTGTACACTGCACACAGTCGTTTATGAATGTTTGCCACAGTTTCTTTTTCCGCAACCAGAAATTCTATGACAATTCGCTGTTTGTAACGGACATTGTTGACAAGCTCCATTTTAACGGTTCATAGATTGCGTAATATTTATCAGAATTCTTTGCAATTTGGTACACATAATTGGAACATGTCATATTCCAAGTGTGCAAAATTTCATATTCCTATCTTTATTATTAGCCGAGAAAAAAATTGGTGTGCATTACTTTTTGACCTCCCGTATTATGTATTTCAAAACTGGTTCCATACAAACTCTGTTTCCTTAAAACCGTGTTCTTGGGTTTGTCTCTTCTGTTCGCTCCTACATCCTTTCTAAAAAGTAACCACATATCAGTGGTGACCAACTTCTTTTTCTAACTTGTCAGTGATCACGTTTGGCACTAGTAACATAAAAGTAGTGATATATATGCCTTGTACACAGTTCATCTTTATGCTTATTACCATTGTATTGTGTTGTTAGAAATAGGCTCACTGTCTCAATACTGGTTTACTTTATTGCAAAGAATGTTAATTTATTTATCCATTTTGTCATCTTCAGAGACTTGTTTCGAGATTCGTAAACGCTGATACACATGTTTCATACATTGTTGTTCTCTATTGATATATTTATGCTTTGCTTCTCTGTTCCTATTGGAATTGCCTCTTTTTTGTGTGTTTGTTGATTCTCATGTATTTGCTTTACGCTATTGATAAATGAACACCATTTATTGTTGAAATTTCCCAGGTGGTTCTTCAATCAAAGCCTGGTCATCTGCAGAGAGTGATGCTTTTATGTCTTTTTTTCATTATTAGGTTTTGACATCTTTGTTTAAATTACCGATGTAGGGAATGAACAAAGGATAGTAATTTTAGAGATAGGACACATCATTCGGACTTGTCAGTGAATAGTTATGATGTCCTAAAATATCAAAACATTTGTTGTTTATAAATGAGAGAAAAAGAAGAAATGGCGAATGAGTAAATATGGTATGGAATAAAAATAGAAAAGAAAATAAATCAATTACATGATAGGAGGAAGAGAGGTGAAGAGGAGTTGTAGAAGAAGAAAAAAAAGTACACGAAGAAAACAAAGAAAATTGTGTCTTAGATGTTTTGCACTTGAAAATAACATGGGATAATAATAAAAGTAAAGAAGATAATGTGAAGAGAAAAGAAGAAAATTAAAAGAAGGCAAAGCGAGAAAACGTTAAAAAAGAAAGAAAATGACTACGAAAAGTTGTATAAAAACAAAAAAGAGGAAAATTAAGAAGTAATAAGATTACGGTAAAATGAAAATAAGAAAATTACCGAGAAGAAGAAGAGAGATTGAATGTTGAAATAGCAAAACTGAAAAAAAACATCAGGAAAATTAAGAAGCAAAATTATTAAAGAGAAGAAAAAAAAAAGAAACGATACATCGTGTACACGGTATTTATCAATACTATCATTTTGGACTCAAACATGCATCATTACAAGAGATAGTGAAACTCATAACTGGAAGTATAATTGATAAAATAGGATTTACAGGATTTGAAGTCCTACCTAAATAAATAGCTACTTAAACGTTATGGGAAACAACAGGTAAAAGAAAAAGAGGAAGACCCAGGGAGACACTGAGAAGAACATTGATGAGAGAGGCAAGAGCAGCAGGAATCGGCTCCCTCAATGAGATAGAACTGCTTGCACAGAACAGAGACAGATGGTGAGATTTGATAAATTATCTTTAAAAGAAAACTGCTAGAACAAAAATTCATATAGGAGAAGGTGTATCTTGGTCTACGCCCTATGGGCCGGTTACGGCTCGAAAGGTCAATAGATAGATAGATAAACGTTGCCTAGGTTTAGTTTGAGAAACAAAATTAATGTGATCGTAGTGGATTGAATAAATATTAATCAAAATATAATTATTCGAGACATAACGTTAATTTGCTTACAAAAAAATATTAGTAGTCTTAATGAAGTTATAATGATAGAGTAAATGTTGATACAATTGTAAATTTTAAATATAAAATTATAGTAGGTAGAAATGACTGAGCAGATTTGGTAACAACTTAATTTATATAGTAATTGTTGAACAAATTGGTTAATATAGAATGTGGGTACAATGGTTTGGGAAATATACGCTCATAAAGAAAGATTGCAACAACGTCAGTTAGACGTTTCTTATCAATTCACCTGGTTATTATTAATTATATATGAATACTACGTTTCTCAAAAAAATCATATATTCAGAGTTTATTGTTTTCTTTAAAAGCAACAAGATAATCATATCTATTTTGTCCTTAATTGAAGTTCCGAGTTAGGCAGCCTTTACCAAGTACACCTCCCAAGTAATGCATTGCAAAACGTTGGCATTTAGAACTGCTGGTGCCCCTTGCCTGTTCGGTTACACTCGAAACCGCCTCGTGCGTTGCTGGACTCTCGCGGTTTAGAGAAACAGTGGTATCAGATGTAGTCGCCAGTCCGCGATGAGGTGGTATATCTCAATCGGTACGTCCGTCTTTGAATGCATAATGCCGGATTTAACTAGTCACCCTTGTACGTGTGGCTGCTTTTCCTGTCTTGATGCACTGAATCGTCCGTCATAAAAGCCTTCATCACATAATTGGTAAGACATTAATTACCTTATTTATTAATTCTTTTACTAATTTTTGCTTTCTATTTATTTTGTAATGTTTATTATTTTTTTTTAAGATTATCTTCTATTGACGTCCTTCTGAGTTCTTTCATTTGTCTTTCTATTTCTACGTATAGTCGTAGTTAAAACGCTGCAAATATTAACATTCTTTTCATATTTAAAAAATGTGGTACTTACGAGCACGTGAATTTATTTATTTCCTTGGTTTTATAGTTGACCAATTAGTACTTATTGTTTTTATATTATATCCATATTTAGCTGCTTTTCTCTTGAGTATGCATAGTTCAATCCCCTTTGTTGATATTGCAGTAAGTGTTTTAACATTCATTATCCATTGTTCATTATTTCGTGAACACGTTCTCAATCCTGCTGCTAAAAGTATCAAACGCTTAGCTGAACATTGAATTTGAAGCTGTGAAATGTTGAGCTCATATCATCAGATCGCACGACCTTTGCAAAATATTGCATTCACTACTGCCAGTCTGAAAAAAATATCTATCTTTAGTTTGATCGCTCATATCTTCTGTTGTCACGTTCAATGTCTTCTTGAAGTCTTGAAACCACCTTCTTCTTGGTCTGGCCCTGATGCATCGCCCAGGAACCATGCTTTCCATTATTGTTCTTTCTAGTCAGCTGTGTCTTTAGAGATTATTACATACACATATACATTAGTTATATTTTTACCATATTCTGTTTTAATTTAAACTAGTAGCTATCTTCATCTTCGTCTGTACTGTGACCTCGAACACACATAACAATCACTGATACTTGGGCGGGAGCTGCGATGTGCGGTTAATTGTTTATGGGGAATTCACTACTGCTTTGAAATAGATTCAGAACAGAAAGGTCACTGGTCAACATGCCTGGTTGAAACATTTTTGGTAATAATAAAACATTCTATTTAGCTCGTTCCGTAGTGATATGTTTGAGCGATGTCCAAAGATTCCCGCCACGCATCTCTGTCTCTCATATTCTAGCGAAGACACAGGCGCAAATATAAAATATATGAGGCTGCTATCAAGCTGAATGAAACGTAGAAAAATAAAGATCGTATGTAGCAGCTTTGTTGAAATGAGGACAGCGCAAAATAATAATATAGGTCGTGTATTATTGTGTATTGCCTTCTGTTCATCAAAGCTGCTACTTACAATATTATATTTATTTCTTCATATTCTATCTCAGATAATCCTTAGCCTTCCTTTCTTTCACTCTCATTCAGAGTGAATTGTACGATAATTTGTTTGATGGTTACAAGACACAGACTGACCTATCCTACATCTATCCTATCTACATTGTCTATGTATTGTTCTCCCCTTTTGTATCTATTGAGCAGTTATTATGTACGGATTGATGGCAAAAATAGTATGGGCATTTCCTGATGTGCGTTGTCTGAAATAATGACAGTTTTCATGGTTACGTTAGTTTTACACTCCAGCATTGATCAATTATAAAAAAAAGCGTTGTGAGGACTTCTATCTTTATGTGACGACTACGACCTTCATTCTTAGTCTGCCTAAAGTAAAAAAAAAAAAAGTAAAGAGCCCCATCACGCCAAGTGGCGTATAGGGAATATGGTTTTAGTGACCATAATTTGTACAGACCTTCAGCACATTATTTTTGGGGTGATTTCGTCGGTTTTACGCCCGTGCCGCTTTACTTTCCCAGAAAAAATCCGGTACCCATTTATAGTCTGCTTAAAGTAACTAATTAATCTCTCACATAATCATAATTGTGTTGTTGTGATGTGTTTTAGGATTCTATAAACATTGTTTACATTACCAAAAAAGCTGGCGTGTGTTGTTCTTCTCTCGATGATCTCGCAGCTTCCACCTCTTGTGTTTTGCCTCATTTGAATGAAACTTGTCTCGCTTGTTATTTGATTAGTAAAGAGCATTAAATAATAAAAAAAGGCAAATATCTCTTCATCAATTGCACATGATTAAGTTGTACATGCACAAATTAGGTTTATTCCTCTACCCTCTCCCTTCCCCATTTTGAAAATGCACATCTCACACTCAATTAGCGATAAAAATACAGCTTGACGCTCCCCAGTCGACCTAAACGATAAAGGAATGGCTACCTGGCTCATTGAGGTTTGATACAAATAACGACAGTGAAGAAGAGCATGATCATTTCAAGTAAAAATGTTGTGGTCTAGTACAGTGACATTTTATATTTGATTCTCCCTCGACATAACTATAGCACGGGACATTTTGAAATACCGATGTATGAAACGTCAGGAACGGACTATACACTGCGAACTACATAATTCTAAATTCAGCTTGTGAATTCGTTTGAATCTCACAGCACGTAATTTCAGCGTAGACAGCGATTTCATTTTCTTGACAATGAACACTTTAGCTGAAATTATCCAATTGCTGAACTAAGATGGGTTCACCGAACCTCTAAAAGTGAAAAGCAGATTTTTTTCTGGGGAAGTAAAAGCGGCCTGGCGTAATACCGACCAAATCCCAAAAATGTGCCGTGGTCATAGAAAAATATGGTTAGTAACCCCCTTATTCCACATGCGTCTAGCAAGGCGTGGAGGGAATCTTTATTTACTGAACTAAGAAACTGCACGATAACTCCATAACAGTTCCCATTGCAGACGTAATATTGTATCCATATATCGTTCTAACACAAGGACTAGTTTTTGTATGGTAACAAATTTAAATATTTCTTGAACGAAGCATGTACTACTAGTAGAGAAATGCTAATCGTCAGATTCTCAACTAAGAAGAGTAACCGTACTCACCACCAACAAAGGATAAGGAAATTTTGAGACAGTCTTTAGCATTTGTGAGCAGAATCCATAAACTGTGAACTTATCTACAAGTGTCAGCTCTACGGGGAATACGGGGATGAGATATGGCCTAAGGGGGCAGAGCACTTCTAAATGTTTTGGGTTTTGTGAATTTCCTGCGAGAGAAGTATGCAAACCATCATAGGTATCGATATTTTTGTCTGAAGTTTCATGCGAGAATGTATGTGGTATAGATGAAGTAGAAGGGCTGTTGATGGCAGGACTAATTATATGACAGTTATCCCATTTCTAGGGTCTGCCCGGGAACTATGTGACTGTTGAATAACAAATTACTAACTGTTTTAAATTCGTGTTTACTAATTAACTAAATGTTTAGTAGTTGCTTCATTCATTTAAGGGAGGTAAACAATGTTTAATTGCTACAATTTAAGGTCAATGTAATGGACAGTTTGAGACAGTCAGAACTTTGAATGTCTTGTGAAGGATTTCTTTGTGCAAGTGGAAGGATTGCTTTCTTGATACGATACGCATCGACTGGATTGTTGCTTCAGAATGACGATATGACGTGAAACAAACCTTACTAAAGTTATTACACTCTTGAGAAGTCTTAAATGGGTATCTGATACTTTTCCACGAAAGTAAAGAGTTATACTGACTACATTACCCCAAAACTAATGTGCCGAAGGTCTATAAAGGTATATGGTCGCTAACACCATATTCTCCATACGTTACGTGGCGTGACGAGACTTTTTACGTTTGTCTTTTTCTTATTACTCTCTTAAATATTTACTGATCCTCTTTAATACAATTCTCTTATTATTTTTAAAATAGCATCTTTCAGACTTTCGGTGGAGATATTGAGAACAAGCAACTTATTTAAATTTGTATCGGTCTTCTTTATTTATTTACATTCTACTGTTTAGACGTTGCCAATGAGAACTTATGCTAAAAAAATGTTTCTTCTCTCAGCAAAATTTCACAATTTTGTCTTTCCAACTTTCCCTTATTTAATAAAACGTTCTTTGTATCTTTTTTTGGTAAAAATGTCTGTTTCTTTTCCTGGCTTTTGTTTATTTATGTAAATTTAGTAGTAAGCTGGGGAAGAAAGCAATTACAGTGTGTCTACAAATATGTCGTAACAGCATCCAGTAGTCTGGCTTATGTTAGTGTCTAGCAATGCAAAAGAGCTAGCTTTTAGATATTTGGGTTTCGTGCGCTAACAAATACAAACTTAAAAGAATTAATCAAATGATGTCATTTATAACTAGTAATTCTAAATTATTTGGTTTTTTTACTGCTGAATATGAGTTTCATATTTGTAATGTGAATAGTATTCATTATATTGAGTTTTCACTGATATAAATATTATTTTCATAATTGTTTTTGTAATACATTTGTTATTTTTATTCTTTCTTGTGTCCTTACATCTGTTTTAGATTACCCTTAAAAGAGTTTCTTTATCAAGCACTTATTATTTTACTTGAGATTACAAATGAATAATTAGTTTGCAAATAATTTTAATCACTACAATAGTTATATATAGTATCATGAATATAATGTCCCTTTTCCAGAAAGTGGAAACTTGAATTTGTGATTCCATGCTTTTCCGATCCGATACGCTAAAGTTCTGACACTAACGTTTCGACATTATGATGTTGTGATATTATATCGTTCTGGCACTATAACGTTCTGACATCTTAACGTTCTGACACTATAACGTTCTGACACTATAACGTTCTGACATCTTAACATTCTGACACTATAACGTTCTGACATCTTAATGTTCTGACACTATAACGTTCTGACACTATAACGTTCTGACATCTTAACGTTCTGACACTATAACGTTCTGACACTATAACGTTCTGATACTATAACGTTCTGATACTATAACGTTCTGATACTATAACGTTCTGATGCTATAACGTTCTGACACTATAACGTTCTGACACTATAACGTTCTGACACTATAAAGTTCTGATACTATAACGTTCTGATACTATAAAGTTCTGACACTATAACGTTCTGATACTATAACGTTCTGATACTATAACGTTCTGATACTATAACGTTCTGACACTATAACGTTCTGACACTATAACGTTCTGATACTATAACGTTCTGACACTATAACGTTATGATACTATAACGTTCTGACACTATAACGTTATGATACTATAACGTTATGATATTATAACGTTATGATACCTTTAACGTTCTGATACTATAACGTTCTGATACTATAACGTTCTGACACTATAACGTTCTGACACTATAACGTTCTGATACTATAACGTTCTGACACTATAACGTTATGATACTATAACGTTATGATATTATAACGTTATTATACCTTTAACGTTCTGAGAATATAACGTTCTAATACTATAAAACTCTGATACTATAACGTTCTGATACCATAACGTTTTGACACTATAACGTTCTGATACTATAACGTTCTGATACCATAACGTTTTGACACTATAACGTTCTAATACTATAACGTTTTGACACTATAACGTTCTAATACTATAACGTTTTGACACTATAACGTTCTGACACTATAACGTTTTGACACTATAACGTTCTGACACTATAACGTTTTGATACTATAACGTTCTGACACTATAACGTTCTGACACTATAAAGTTCTGACACTATAACGTTCTGACACTATAACGTTCTGACACTATAAAGTTCTGACACTATAACGTTCTGATACTATAACGTTCTGACACTATAACGTTCTGACACTATAACGTTTTGATACTATAACGTTCTGACACTATAACGTTCTGACACTATAACGTTCTGACACTATAACGTTCTGACACTATAACGTTCTGATACTATAACGTTCTGATACTATAACGTTCTGACACTATAACGTTCTGACACTATAACGTTCTGACACTATAACGTTCTGATACTATAACGTTCTGACACTAGAACGTTCTGATACTATAACGTTCTGATACTATAACGTTTTGATACTATAACGTTCTGATACAATAACGTTTTGATACTATAACGTTCTGATACTATAACGTTCTGATACTATAACGTTTTGATACTATAACGTTCTGATACTATAACGTTCTGACACTATAACGTTCTGATACTATAACGTTCTGATACTATAACGTTCTGATACTATAACGTTCTAACACTATAACGTTCTGATACTATAACGTTCTGACACTATTACGTTTTGATACTATAACGTTTTGACACTATACCGTTCTTAGATTAAAACTTTCAAACACATTTAATGTTCTGACACTATAACATTCTGACACTATACCGTTCTGATACTACAACGTTCTGATACTATAACGTTCTGATACTATAACGTTCTGATACTAGAACGCTCTGACACTGAAACGTTCTGATACTATAACGTTCTGATACTATAACGTTCTGATACTACAACGTTCTGATACTACAACGTTCTGATACTATAACGTTCTGATACTATAACGTTCTGATACTAGAACGCTCTGACACTGAAACGTTCTGATACTATAACGTTCTGACACTATAACGTTCTGATACTATAACGTTCTGACACTATAACGTTCTGATACTATGACGTTCTGACAATATGACGTTCTGATACTATGATGTTCTGACACTATAACGTCCTGATACTATAACGCTCTGACACTGAACGTTCTGACACTATAATGTTCTGACACTATATCTTTCTGACACTATAACGTTCTGACACTATAACGTTCTGATACTACATGTATAACGTTCTGATACTATAACGCTCTGAAACTAAATCGTACTGATACTATAACGTTCTGATAACAAAAGACAGTAACATTTTTACAGGAAATGACATCGCAGATATAGACAATACTTCAGACGAACGAAAGATAGATAAAATAGCATGTATTTACATAAATTAATGCCGTGATAGACTCAACGACTCATCTATTCAGATTTACTGGCTGCTGACATATATCTGACTGCAGTGTTCGGCTTAGGTAATTCATATGTTTTTTGTCCACACACTGGATCGACAATTGTTTTTCCACTAATGTTGTCATGGGTTGAATTATAATTTATCTTGCATGATCTTATGCTGCTGAGTAATTGGAAGTTATTTTATTGTGTCTTTAATGCTGTATCTGGAAAGTTTCGCTATAGAAGGGCGAAGACCTGGAAATGGACATTTAAAGTGACAAGAAGGTAAAGGCAAAACAGTCATTCTACAATACAGTTGTTATTCCAACGCTGTCCAATACCATACCAATGCCAGTCCTGGACCATAGATGCAAAAACAAAAAGAAAAATAACCTCTGCAGCGATGAAATGTGTTAGACCAATGACATGAAACGGCCTGGGAGATAAGATCAGAAATGGAGAACTGAGAAAAAACCTAGGAATAACCCCAGCCTCAGAATATATAAATAAACAACATATAAAAAAATGGTTTGGCTACATGATGAAGCAGAAATCACAACACAACGAGCCTTCAATAAACGTTGCAAGAACACCAGACCCAAGTGCTTACCACGAAAAAGATGGATTAATAGAAAATTAGAAACAATGGGCAACATAAAAGAAGCAGAGGCACACATAAGAGCAAAAGCCACAAATTATATCTCCCCTCGACGCTAAAAGGCACATAAGGAAGGAAAGAAGAAGTGGAAGAAGAAGGCGAAGAAAAAGATGGTAGAAAGTGAACGTTCAATCATACCTCGACCCTCTTGTAACACACGCACATCAAAATAGCAAGATAGGGACAAGTGATATGTCCTATATGCTTACGATTGATTGATTGTCAAACATGTGAGATGATATGCGTGAGAGAAACATGTAAGTCACCTGGAACGATGAAACGCAAAAAATCATTTCATAAACATGACTGCAAACTCACCGTGCATCAAATCAATGTATTAGCAAAAATGGTATATTTAGAACTAATCAAGATACATTTTTTGTCGCAAAAATGATAGCTCCTGTATTAGAACATGAGTGCTTTAATCAAGAAATTAAAATCAGTAATAGCCAGAAGACAAGTCAAGATACTCTTCTTGTCACACATTCAGATAGCGCTCGTATTAAAGTATCAATGCTTTAATAAAAAAAAAAAAAATTTAAATCAGTACTATTCGGAAGATAAGTCAAAACACCTTCATTTCACACATTCAGATAGCTCCAGTATAAAAGTCTCAATGCTGTAATCAATAAATGAAAATCAATATTAGCCGTAAAATAAGTCAAGACATCTTTCTAGTCACACAACCAGACAGCTACAAAATTAGATTATCAAGACAAAATGTATTGCTAAATTACAATTTAAATCATCTGGAAAACTTGGCACTAAAACTTAAAATGTGGTGAGGCTGATATACAATGTCATATAATCATGTATTGCTTCTCTCATTTGTTCCTAATCATCCTATTACACACATACAAAAAAGTGTCGAAACTTCAAATCGAACTCTTTATTTCATATCCTCTTTTCACTTGTCCATCAAAATTACAACAACACAAAAAATAATAAAATAAAAACTAAGTCGCTAACGTCATTGGACAATTTAATTTTTAAATCTCGTCTGATTCTAGATTACAGGTAAAGAGATATGGGGTATTATTTGGTTCATTTTGCCATTATTGTAGTTCACATTGAACTGGATAGAGCCAGAAAGAATATGTGGTAATTATAAAGTGGAAATGAAAAATAAAATTGAAAATAGAAAAAACGGTATGGTTAAAGCTTCCCGCAACAAGTAGACAACACAAACTAGAACGACGTTTCGGCGCAATAGAGCTTCAACATGAACAAAGATATAACACACGTACAAATATTTATCTAAAATAAAATAAATAATTAAAAAAATAGAATAATTTAGAGCTAGAAGGAGAATTGAAATTGTTCATGTGTTGTATGTCTGTTCATGTTGAAGCTCTAGTGCGTCGAAACGTCGTTCTGGTTTGTGTTGTCCACTTGTTACGTAAAGCTTTAACCATACCGTTTGTTTTTCTATTTTTTTTCTATATATTATTTTGTTTCATTTCTCCTCACTATTAGCTTCACTGCAGCTTTGGATGTCGATGCATTTATGTGCATTACTTTGAATTGACCCTCTTGGTAATGATAAAGTAGCAGATACAAATTGTGTCTACTGTATTGTCTTATCATCATGCTTTTTTCATTTTTTATTGTTCGGTGGGGGGGGGGGGGAGTTGTTGTTTTAAGAGTCAAGAGTTTCTACGCAAGGACAACAATTTGGAAAGTGAGTTCATTTCTTCATTTTATTTGTGTTATATAGTTCGGTTTTAAATCTTGTTTATCTGTTATTTGCAAACCGTTAACAGTGACTGTCCAGTCAGTTGGTTCTACCTGCAATTCTGGCATGGAAGCCTTCACATATGCCCCTCAACATTCTCAATGAACTGGATACAAGCAAACGTATAGTAAAGACTATTTAGATTGTGCACATGGTATAGGATATAAGATTGCACCTGCCCAAGACACTTTACCACTGTACGTAGTTAGGACAATCTTTGTAACTTTATCCTTGGCCACGAAGCGACCAAGCATGCAGTGTTCAGGACGCCATATCACGTCTTGTGGAACAGAAGAAATATCAACGTCAAGCGGATGATGAGAACATTTTGAAGTGTGGCTCAGATATGACCCACATTTTCATCTCTGTTTCTATGTTCTTCGCCATAATGTCTTTGGTATGCATCCCTCTCGTCTTCCATCCGAAGTTACGGTCATTCTTGTATTTTATTTTTGAATATCTTATAAGCACTCGACCGATCCAGCCGCGATAACTCAGTGGTTAGTGAATTGGACTCCAAAGGACAAGAGATCAAGTTCGATCCTTCACGACGACTTCCAGGTTCACCCAGCCTTAAATATGTACCGAATTTTTTTTCTGTGAAAGGAAAGCGTCACTGGCGTAAATATAGACCACATTTCCGCAAAAATCATATGCCGAAGGTCTATAAAAACTATGGTCAATAATAGCACCATATTCCCTATACGTCACTTGGCGTGACGGGGCTCTTTACTTCATTTACTTATTTGACCGATCCATTCTTCCTATATATCGACATATTCATGGACTCGTAGTTTGTACCTTTTGATCAATTCTTTGTTTGGCCAAATATTGCGACAACAATCTCCACCACTTTGTCTGACAGTCGAGATGTTTACTTGATTCGGTTTCTCTTATTCAGCTTCAAACAAAAGCACTGAAAGTGTTGCGTGTTGTTGGTCCATCACACGTGGCACTCATTTCACTAGTCATTAGTTTAGTCTGATCGTGCAAACAGAATGGTAAGCCAGATGCAGCCCTGGATTAATAAAGGACAGTATGGACATTTAATACTAGGGATCTATTTCGAGAGCATTTCTAACCTATACTCGTTGCTCGGCTCCTACTTTTATGGGTTTCTCACATGCCTGTTGCCCTTGGACTAAGAGATGTTCTCTTGGTTGTTTTGTCTCGTGCCTTTGTCTATATCAATATTAGATGTGTACGAACAATTCACAGTCTCATATGCCCTTGTTTCCAAGTAGGACACAGCAATATCTAAATGCAGAGCTTGATTTGAATTTGTTGACTGTAATGTTATGCTTTGATATTACGCAAAGTAATAAGTACAGGCAACTTGTAACATAAATTAAAATACAAAACATAGAATAGGTGTGCTCATTTTTATTCTTATTTTGCTTCTATATCTTCGGTAGCGCATTAACAGATTATGGTGTGTGAATGAATGTATATATATATATATATATATATATATATATATATACAGTAAAGTCTCGATTATGCGGTACTCAATAATCCGGAATTCTCAATTTAACGGACTTTTTTTTTTTTTAATTATTATAGGAGAAAGATTGAATCATGTTTTGTTCAGTTAAATTAAATGCCTTTATCCGGAAATCGAAAACGCTACAACACGGTTTGTGCGCTGCGCTTACTTCTACAGGCTCTATCATTACACAATATTGCGTTTACAATAGTGTATTTACAGTAATATACTTCAAATAGGAGCGAACATATTTTATTCAATCCAGACATTGTGTCTCCAAATATTCCAAGTAAAAGCGACAGACAGTCTATATCTTCACTTTTTCCCCCGACTAAATGTTTTGTCGGGAAATCTTAGTCGTGCCAAAAACACTTATCTACATGATTTTACAAATTTGCTTAATTTTCTCATAGCCTGCTTTAGATCTAAAGTTGGTCATGAATTTGTCAAAAATATGGCGTTTGACAGTCTGACCGAACATTAGAAGCAGACGTATTGTTGTGAAAATTGAAGAGCCCATAACTTTGATGATTATAAATCAAAGGTTGAGCAGCCGGCGTGCAGTGACATAGAGATGGTGAGAAGAAAGGGGGAGGGGTTCAAAAATTACCGACTGGAAATTCAAAAAGAGTAAGATACAGAGTTTGACGTTAGTTTGTCTCAGACATTTGTGCAAGCTGAAATTCGTTCCATCAGTATAAATTATACATGATATGCTATAAACGCATGTGTGCATACTTTTTAACGGAATACATTTTTGTGTTAAATAATGGCCTCTGCGAGTGCAAACCACACCTCAATTTCCGCAAAGGTAAACGCAAGCGAACTGTATTGACACTGAACCAGTCCTAGTAGACTTGAAAAAGGCGTTAATCGCAACGTTTTGATGACTGAATTTGGCATAGCCTCTTCAACATTATATGACATACGAAATCAAAAAGATGAGTTGTTTAAGTTTGCGTCGGAGTCTGAAAGCAGCAACAATATACACCAGAGACGAAGTATGAAACGGCCAAAATTGAAAAACTCGACGACGTCCTTTATGTGTGGTTTTTTAGAAAGAAGAAGAAAAGGAATGCCAATATCAGGACCCATGTTGATAGAGAAAGCTAGTGAATGTCACACGAATTTAAATATTTCTGAGCATTGCAATTTTTCAATCATGTTTTTTCATAAATTTTGAGTTTGGTTTTCTTACTCTCGATTATCCAGAAAAATTCAATTATCCAGAATGGGTTCTTCCCCGAGCATTCCGGATAATCGAGACTTTACTGTATATAAAGTAAAAGTAAAGTACCCCCGTCACGCCAAGTGGCGTATAGGGAAATATGGTGTTAGTGACCCTATATTTTACAGACCTCAGCACATGATTTTTGGGGTAATGTAGTCGGTATTACGCCCGTGCTGCTTTTACTTTCCCAGAAAAAATCCGGTACCCATTTAAGGCTGGGTGAACCCGGAGCCGTCGGTTGGGATCGAACCCTACCCTTGTCGTAGTAGTCCAGTTCACTAACCACTGAGCTATCGCGGCTCCTACTATTTTTAGGGAATTAGTAAAACCCAGGTGTTGTATATATATATAATATATGTATGTATATATGTATATATGTATATATGTATATATGTATATATGTATATATGTATATATGTATATATGTATATATGTATATATGTATGTATGTATGTGTGTATGTGTGTGAATGATGTGTATGTATGTATGTATTTATGTATGTATGTATGTATGTATGTATGTATGTATGTATGTATGTATGTATGTATGTATTTAGTATATATGCATCCACATATGTATGTATGTATATATTTTCGCATCCAAGTACATATTTATGTATGTATTTATTTTTATACTATATTGATGATATTTTCCATTTTGAGGTCTCCGGGTGATAGGGGAATATAGGCCGCTTGTCCAGTGTAGTTGTGGTTATGTGTAAGGGTCTGTGTTTTTATGTTATTATGCGCATGTATATACGAATAAGCATTTGCGTTGGTGCGGTTTTTTTGTGCACTCGACTTAAAAAACGTATAAACACATACAATGGCATGAATTTTGAACTCATTTTGTTATTTATTATGAAATGATAACCTCTGGTGCATGTCTGTCTTACTGCCAACTTATTGGCTTTTATTCGTTGATCGTGTCTTCACCCTAAAAAAACTCTCCAGTTTCCTAACAACACGTTATCATGGACTGCGGTTAAGTATTTGATATTTCTCTATCGGTTACAAAGCATTAGAAAAAAAGTTAACCCCGCCTGTTCAAACATCATATATTGTTTCAAAATTTGTAAACTTTCATAGCAATTATCAGAAAATATTCCCAACTTATATGTGCTATTACCCACCATACAAATTTTGAGTTTCGATGGTTTCTCTCTGGGAATTCTAAATGTATCAGCTGATGTATCTGCCACATTTTAAAAAATCTCTACGTATTTTGCTGTTATCCTGACATTTTTTTGTACCGACATTGACGAGAACCTAGGTTCTATCCCGTGAAGAAATTAAGTTGATTAAATTATAAAAAAACAAGTAATATCTGAACGAATTGGGAATAACATTAACAGGAAGAAATAAATACTGCATTCCCCACCTACAGATTGACATTAACAAGAAGAAAGAATACTGCAGTCCCCACATACAGAATGCCATTAATAAGAATAAAGGAATATTACATTCCCCACCTGCAGAATGGTATTAATAGTAAGAAAGAATGCTGTATTCCCGACATATAGAATGAAATTAAAAGGAAGAAATATATTGCATTTCTCACCTACAAAATGACATTAACGATAAAAAAAAATACTACATTCCCCACCTACAGAATTACACTTATAGGAAGAAAGAATACTGCATTCCCCTCCTACAGAATGACATTAACAGAAAGAAAGAATATTGTATTCTGCACCTACGGAATAACATTCACTGGAAGAAAGAGTGCTGCATTCACCCCACCTAAGGAATAACATTAACAAGAACACTTCTAGTTCCAAGATGGTGGATTAGAATTCGTGTTACATTGACCACTACAACATTTGATTTAGATACTAATTAATTTCAGGTCTTTAATGTAGACCGGTACTTTAAAGTCAACCGGATGCTCAACTTTACGAATTTGCGCCAGTGATAAGGAGTTTGTGCACTTAATAACGGTCCTTTTCAGTATATCAAGCGGTTATTTATACGACCTTCTACCGTCCTGCAGTCGATGTGAATATTACGTCATGCCACTGAGAGCTGTTTAATAAAAGCCGTTGGATTTATTTGGCGCTGATTACTTTCAGCTCCTTCAAGTGGATCGTTGTGCCAAGATACAGGCTACACTTTTAGAATTCTGCGCTGGCTTTTCGGTTTCGTACATCAGGCTGCGTTTTTTAGAGTAAACTAGATTTGTGGGTTCATTCATTGTTGACAATAATGTGCGTGTTACATTATAATAATGGACGCACTTACCCCTGATCGTACGCTCGGAAAAAGGAGCAGATGATAACATGTCATTGTTGATCGTGAATCTACAGCACTTTTGAGACTCCTGAATCTTTATATTGGTGAAGAGAGATGTTGCCTTGATTCAGGAGAGCTTCGACAAGAACTGGGTATGATTTGTGAACCAGTTTATCGTTTGACACTGGAAATTTGCTAGACATGTGTTCTGAGCGTGGTTGTTCGAGGAGCAATGAGGATAATTCGACAACTAACTAACTAAATAATTAACTGTCTAATTAGCTAACTGATTAACTAACAATTTTAACTAATTAGCTAACAATTAACAATTAACAAGAAGGTAATTATTGCATTCCCCATTTGTTTACCAAAATCGAGAAGAAATGCACTGTATTTTCCACCTTCTCAATAACATTAACTGGAAGAAGGATTACTGCATTGCCCACATAACTCTCACCGCTTATATTTTTAAAACATCTAAATGCTTTAACTTAGCAAAGCGGAATATAGCCTTTAATTCTGGACTTCATAATTTCCTACTACTGTAGTTATATTTTGTTTCTTTAACTAAATGTTATCAAAATAAAATATAATTAAATAGAGATTGTTGTACATAATGGCGATTGTCACTCAAGGACAATAGTGTCTTCTAATTGCCATGAGCCATTGATCTGGACTTAAAAAAACTTAATGTTTCACTTCCTCCCTCCCCGTATTTTTCAGATCTGTTGATATAAAATACGTAGTACTGCAGTACCTCTCAGATTAACAAGCGTCAACTTCTCCAGGAGAACTCGAGATATCAAGAAAGCCACTAAAGCCCAGCACGTCAACTCCATTACCATTGGCTTGTGTCGATTCTGCGGTATTAAAAAAAAATACTTCAATGACGTACTTTACTAGACATCTTTCTATTTTGTCGTATAATCAACCATTCCCCCTAATTTCAAGTTCACAGACTTGCTTGAGGAAACGTACGGTGTCTTTAGAAATCGACAGGAAATATCAATGCATCTTTTCAACCATTTCATTTATGATGACATGACGGATGTTAAGGAGGTAGTTCTGAGTCTAAGATGTGATGATGCCAAAATCGGTATATGGGCAGGTGACTGATAGAATTGATCAGGTGTGCGTTTATTAGCAAGGGGACCATCAGTAGACATTCTTTACATCCGTTTACTGCAGCGATTCTCAACATTTTTACCTTGCGAACCCTTGAAATGCTTTTCAGGTTTCTGAGATCATCTAAGATAAAATGACTACGTAATATTATTAGGATCTGTTCTTTTTATAAACAATAGAAAAATATATATTTTGTGAAGGCTGATTTAAGCACACAGAAAGCATCATTTTATTTTCTCAAATTTATCCAAATTTAAAATGAACAAGAAAATTAAATCAAACTGTGTGTTCAGAAAGTCTTTGACGTTTTATTTCAGACTTTGGGCACAACCTCAGAGAAACCCCAATTTATAAATCATTCCGAGCAGTGTTTCTCAAAGATGGCGGTAACGCCCCATGTGGAAGTCACTTGATCGATCCATTGGGGGGTGGGGGGGGGGAAGAGAGGGGTGCAATTGTAGCCTCATGTGGTTTTGGGGACGGTGAATACAAACAAGGGAGCAGTAGAAGCATAAACAAAGAGGAAAAAATAATAAAATTTGTAATTTTGCTTTGCTAGGGTCATGGGCTGAGATTAGCCGTAGATCCAATCAGCATTAGGAATCAAAGCGATTGATTTTTTGTGATATTCGGTAAGCCAATACGATCCTGGAGCCGCGATAGCTCAGTGGTTAGTGAACTGTACTACAAAGGACAAGAGGTAGGGTTCGATCCCAACCGACGGCTTCCGGGTTCACCCAGACTTAAATGGGTACCGGATTTTTTTCTGGGAAATTAAAGCGGCACGGGCGTAATACGACCACATTACCCCAAATATCATGCGCTGAAGGTCTGTAAAATGTATGGTCACTAACACCATATTCCCTGTACGCCACTTGGCGAGATGGGGGTACTTTAAATTTTTTATTTTTTTAATACGATCCTACAGTAATCAAATATTTACAGTCATGTAATTCTGTCAATAAACGTAACCATGACCACGAATCTGATAGCATTCGCCAGATCTGCAAACGTCTGTTCTGTCTGTCGGTGTATTTCTCTGACTATCCTGTTTATCTGTCCTGTTCGTCTGTATGTTCTCTGTTATGATACTTTGATTTCCATTTTGTTGTTCGTGACTCAAAATGGTGTTGCTGATGTGTTACTGGGTATATCTGAGGGATCGGGGATCACGAAGGGATCGGGGATCGCGAAGGCTATTTCAGTTACACTTATATTTCGTTTACAGCTTTCATCCCCAACAAGGGATCGGAAGTTACCAGACTTTTATAAAAGGGCATAAACGATTAATTTTTGTATTTAAAAGAAGGGCATGCGTTATTTCTTATTATACAAAAAGTGGTTCCACGTTGCTGGACTGTTATAACAGGTTGATCGGACGTTCATTGGTAGCTATAGAAGATGTCTATATGTTACTTGGCTTTTGTAAAAGGAGAATCGTTGAAAATATGGCCGTTGGGGGTTGCAACTCTAAAGGGTTTGAGAAACACTGTTTTAGCAGTTGAGAGATCGGAAGGAGGCTGCTGTATGTTGCTGCTTCAGGCAAAGTTCTAACTTAACAACATCTCTAAATTCATCAAAAATTTATATTAATCAGTTTTTTTTTCGGAAATTGCCTCAAGGACCTGAGCAGTTAGTGCACTGTGCTGAAATCATTCTATATAATGAGACAAGAGATCCAGACACTAATAGACAATGTTCAATGACATGGATGATGGCTGTGTTCACATACACGCACACACAAGCACACACGTCACATACGCACATGCACACACACACACACACACATATACACATACACACATACATGGGAGTTGGGTAAAAAGAAAAGTAAAGAGCCCCCGTCACGCCAAGTGGCGTATAGGGAATATGGTGTTAGTGACCATACATTTTACAGATCTTCAGCACATGATTTTTGGGTAATGTGATTGGTATTACGCCCATGCCGCTTTACTTCCACCCCCCCCCAAAAAAAAAAAAAAAAAAATAATTCAGTACCCATTTAAGGCTGGGTTAACCGGAAGCCGTCGGTTAGGATCGAACCCTACCCCTTGTTCTTTGTAGTCCAGTTCACGGGATTTGGGTAGTCTAGAGATACGACACCGGCCTCAAGACAGGAAGAACCTGGGTCCAATGCCAATCAGAAGTTGCGATGATTTAAAAAAAAATAGGAAAAATTAATCCTTGGTTTTTTAATGACGTCACTCTTGTCTGATCTCTTGAGTAGTGAGAACCGATATTTAGCCCTCTCGGATAACGGCACTAAACTGGAGGTCCCATGTGCACTCGCGCATGCTAGAGAACCCTCAGTAGTTAAAATCGAAAAGAGTAGGCTAAAATTATGGCCGCCGTCCGGAACAAATTCTCCGCAGAAACCTTCCCATGCCGTGGATCCTAGGCGTGCTACTGAATCCGTGCACGCAGGCCAAGATTTTCCTGTGATATTTTCCATAGATGTTGAGGGAGATATCAGACCCAATATGGGTTCGTTTGGTGTTAGTGGTGATAATCCTAACAACAATAACATATATATATATCTTAACCCAGAACAGGAAGCTGTGAAATGTTATATAACGAGGCTTCTTTTGATCTTCTCATCTCTAACTTGGAAGTCCGACGTGTGTGAAATTAAAAACATTTTACATTCCGAATACAACAAAAGCTGTGTGCCAACCGTTATAGTTTTCAGTATACTTTTATTTTAGTTTCCTTTACTTTTAACATTAAGTATTGAAATGCTTATGTAAAAGTTCATGCTATCAACTTTTTGTATATTTTGATAACATTCTTTACCTTACTTTTTACAATGAACGTTTTCTTCTTGCTATCTCAAAGAATCAACTAGTATAAGTAATTAGGCATTTTGAATATAAAACATTAGTAAGAATAAACAAAGGTAACAATTATAATCATTTATTACTTTATGTGATTATGAGTTTTTGAGGGAAGGAATGATAAAAGTCGCATGTCTACTGCAGTCAACATGTGATGACAAGCACACATTTTTATCTCATTCTGACAGAAAATGAAACAAAAAAGTCACGTTCTTGGAATTTAACAAGCATTTACTTAATTGGAAAACGTGAGATCCAATGCTCTTGTCCACCAACTAGACACTAAATGTACAATTAATTCTAGAGAATCAAAATAGTCTAATAAATGTACAACAAATAATCTTAAGAGATTCAAAATGGTCTAATAAATGTACAACAAATAATCTTAACAGATTCAAAATAGTCTAATAAATGTACAATTAATCTTAAGAGAATCAAAATAATCTAATAGATATACAACAATTAATCTTAAGCGATTCAAAATGTAACAGTACATATGAATTAAAGCATGGGTCGGGTAACTCAGCTGGTGACCATTTCTTAACAGATTATAACAGTAACATTGAATGGCGATCATCAGTATCAGTGACAGAATAACAAGTTGTGTGAACGGAAAGCTCATAGCGGGTAGTGGACAAAGATGATGAGGAAGGAGGATGGCAGGTGTAGGTGCAGAATGGTAGTCGGACATAGCAGGTTTGGGGAAAATGGAAATTTATAGTTATTGTGAAGGTGTGGATAACGCATGGCTTCACCCGTCCAAAAGCCCAGAAAATAGGTTGATAAACAGCTTCAAGGAAAGGTCGAAGCCATGAAATAAAAATCAACATTTTTTTTTTAAGTCAGGAGAGTTAAAGCTGACCAGGTAACTTCTTCTTCTTCTTTCCTTCCTCATCTGCCTTTCAGCGTCGAGGGGAGATATAATTTGCGATCTTTGCTCTTCTGTTCGCCTCTGCTGCTGTTATGTTTCCTAGTGCTTCTAATATTCCATCGATCCATCTTTTTCGTGGTCGACCCTTGGGTCTGTTGTTCTCACAACGTTTGTTGAAGGCTCGTTGTGTTATGTTTGTTCTTTCTGCCTTGTCACGTGGCCGAACCATTTTATCTGTTGTTTCCTTATATATTCTATGGCTGGGGCTATTCCTAGCTTTTTTCTCAGTTCTTCATTTCTGATCTTATCTCTCAGACTGCTTCCTGTCATTCGTCTAACACATTTCATCTCTGTAGAGGTTATTTTCTTATTGTTCTTGCATCTAGAGTCCAGGTCTGGCATTGGTAGCACAACGTTGGGATGAAGATTGTATTGTATAGTGCTCGTTTTGCCTCCAGAGTTATTTCCTTGTTGGTCAATAGTGGTGATAACTGTCCGATAATTTGACAAGCTTTGTTGCATCTTGATTCTATCTCTGCTCTTTGGGAATTATCGTTTGTCATTAGACTTCCTAGGTATTTGAATTCCTCTACTTGTTTTAGTTGTCTGCAGAGATTCGTTACCAGAGGTAACGGATTGGTTAAAGAGGTTGGAGTCAAATAAAAAAGCGTATTTTGACAAATTTTAAGACATGGGTCAGATGTAGTTCGGAATTGTGAACAACAATTAATCTTAAGAGATTCAAATTTGTCTAGCAAATGTACAACAATCTTAACAGATTCAAGATTGTGTACCAGATGTACTACAATCTTAACAGATTCAAGATTGTGTACCACATGTACACAATCTTAACAGATTCAATATTGTGTACCAGATGTTCTACAATCTTAACAGATTCAAGATTGTGTACCAGATGTACTACAATCTTAACAGATTCAAGATTGTGTACCAGATGTACTACAATCTTAATAAATTCACAATAGTGTGCTAAATGTAAACTTATTTCACAAATCTCTGATAATGCAAATTCATCATCACTATCATCACCATCAAGTAACATGCCTGCTGTCGTAGGTGATTATGTGTCTCCAGAACTTTCGATCATGACAGTTATTTATCATTTCTGTTGTTGACCTTCTGCCAAGCCATTCTCTTAAGCTGTCTGGTATCTTTTCTCCTTGCTTCCCTCTATCTCTTCATCTCTCAATTTTCCCAGTTATCACAATATATTCCAGCTGTTGCCTTCTTATTACATGGCCAAAAAAGAATTACTGTTTCTTCCTAATATTGGAAATTAGCTCTCTTTTTGCTTTCGCCTCTTTCAGAACGTTTTCATTACTCTTTTAGCTGTCCGTAGTATTTTCATCATTCTTCTGTAAAATCATATTTCTACAGCCTCCAGTGATTTTATTGTATGTTGTCCTATTGTCCATGATTCACATCCATATGTTAAGACTGACTCAACATATTAGTGTATTTATAATAATGTCAATGAGGAAGTTCTCAAAGTGGCCAACACAAAAAAGGCAGCTCCTAAAAAACATCAGAAAGAAACAATCAACATTTTCGGGCACATCATAAGAAGAGGAAAGTTGGAATACTTGGCTACAACTGGCAAAATAATAGAAAGAGAAATCGCGGACGACAAAGAGAGAAAATACTGAATAGCTTGGTATCATGGCACGGAAAGCAGTCAACAACAGAACTGATACGATGCACTGTAGATAGAAGATTGTGGAAGGACATGATCGCCTACGCCAATCGGTATGGTACATGATGATGATAATAATGTACTTAAATAATAATGTAATAATATAATAATGTAAAATCACACACAAAAAAAAACTATTATTTACTATCATTTATAAAAAATGAGCATTATTCTAGTGACAGTACCATGACCTATTAACAACGCAAACCATGGACAAGAAACAAGTTAGTGGGAGAAGAAAAAACAGTTGTGAAACTCTCTCTCTCTCTCTCTCTCTCTCTCTCTCTCTCTCTCTCTCTACGCTCAGGACTCAATTAGAGCAGGAGTCCATACTCCCACATGAAGTCAGCTGTCATGTTAAGTGTGTTGATCGCCCCCACAGACAGAACAACACATTTAGAGTCTGCCAGATCCACTATGATTGAACACCCGTTAAAACGTTGCACTGTGTTCTGCGCCAGTGGCCCAGTGCATCCGATTTCAGCCAGCATTTATTCAGGTTTGCTTCCTTTAGCCTTTGATTGTCCCCAATCTTCCTGCAAGACAGCAGATTGTCTTTTCTATAGGGGGATTCTGCCCTTAGATGGTCGGTCTTCCCAGGTTTACGAGCACCATCTGCTCGAGTCACTAGAGGTGACTAACACAGACATGCACACACAAAGATATGAGATGTGAATAACACAGACACACATTAAGATTGAGTTCTCACCGACCAGTTCGCAGGCCGGCAGTGCACCATGTGAGATGCAAACGTATACAAATTCCCTATTGTCTGGACGGGTATACTTGGTCGTATTGTGCAGTGTGTAGTGGGTGTAGCAAAAGCTGCGACGTCATCATCGGTACGTGTCACGGCTAATGTTCACATGGGATCTATGGACACGACTGCTCCAGGTCTTGTCTCAGGGTCTGTCCTTTATGTGAGAAAAAGTCCGGAAAATGTCTACAATGTAAACATCCTGGCTATACCTGTAATGACACTTGTCCCGATGGTAATTTTAGGCTACAGTGCGAACAGACGCGTTCTGATGGCTGTGACATCATATGTGACCCGGAAAGCGCAGATTGTACGTGCAAGGAAACGTACTACGGGTCAGACTGCACTCTCAAATGTCCGGACAAAAGTTTCAACGACACCTGTGAACAGTGCATTCACGCGAACGCTCTACGGGTCAGACTGCTCTCAAATCTTCGAACAACTGTTTGAACGAAACCTGTGAACAGTTAATCGAAGCCTGAGTCTCGTATGTCGATGATTCCCACGTTAAGAAGAGTCTGCAGACTACAACAAACCCAAGCATATGGATACCTCAATGTGTTTATGTGCCAGACTTGGTTCATTTCTTGGTGATTTTCCGTGAAGCCATGGCTCATATCTTAATGTGTTTCTGTGCTAGTCATGGCTCATATCTTGGTGTGTTTCTGTACTAGCCATGGCTCAAATCTTAGCTTGTGTGTGTGTGCTAGCTCTGTCTCTTGCTTTGATGGTGTAGGTTGTCATATGCTGACATGTCCATCTTTTGATGTTACTGTTAGTCTTGGTATGCCTCTTTTACATTGTATTTTCCCGTCCAATATTACTTTTAGTAGGCTGCTGTGTCTTTTAACATGCTTCAAAAATGTGTATTGTTTCAATTGTGTTTAGTAGTTCTCTTTTCATTTTTAGTATTTTTAAGACTTCATCGTTTGTTTTTTTTTCTTTCCATCCAATTCGTCCTATTTTTCTATAAATCCACATTTCAAAGGCTTCAATTTTCTGGGATTGGGATCAAACGAAGAAAAATAGGGCAATGACCGATTGTACGGGCGGTGAACGATCAGGAAATGAGAAAGAAGATAGTTATAAACAACATTTATGCCTGCTATCACAGTAGCGTGTTTCCATTATCTATTGCCGGGACACATATAAAAAATATGAAACGTCAGAGACCACGACCAGAGAAATGTTAAGAACTCCAAATGTCTAGACAATATGTACTAGAATCTCCTCGATGGAAATCGGGTTTCCATAACTCCCTATCCTGGGCTGGCGTATTTTCGTGGTATTGATCTGCTGAAAGGTTCAGTCACTATCTAATGAGACATATTAGCCTTGATCACTTAACCACAACAGTTTGTCCGATTTTTCTTCTAGATATCCTCTCAAATTTGACTTTCCTAAAATTACTTCCCCTCTGCGATGAACGGTAGTTGTTTACAATTTGATACCATTCTTTACACGTTTTTTTTTCTAAAAGTCAAGAAAAAATAACAATCACAAGTTAATTTATTTACAATATGTAAATGTTCATCAGAATATAATAGCACCATTTTCAATTATTTTTTTCTTTCTTCTTTTTGTCTTTCCTTCTGTCTTTCCTTCTGTCTTTCCTTCTGTCTTTCTTTAAATGTTACTCTGTTTTTTTTTTTTTTGCTTTCTTTGTTTATTTTTTTTTGGTTTCTTCTTTCTTTCTTTCTTTTTATTTCCTTCAATCTTTTAATCTTTTCTCTTTCCTTTTTCTTGACTTTTTTATTTTTTGCTTTTTTTCTTTCAGCCTTTTTTTCTTTTTTCTCTTACATAACTTAAATTTCATCTTTTTTCTCAATTTTCGATTTTTTAAAATATATTGTGACTTAAGTTGTTTCATTCTTTCTAACTTTTGTTCATCAGATCACAGAATTGACCTTTCTAGTTTTACTGTCATTCTGTCTGCTTCTCTTTTATTTAGTCTCTTTTTCCTTATCTATCTTACTGTAAATAAAGCATCTTCCAAGTGTAGTTCATGAAGATCTTTCTCCATAAAATGTAGAAATGAAACCAAGACTAAAATCCATAATCATTTCCAAATCTAAGAACAAGCATACAAGTTAAAAGATAATACTTAAACGTGAGAAAAAATAATATATGGAAGCAGAACAGTTATGTGAGTATTACAATTATTCAGTGTCAGCCTAGAGAACATTGTCTGCTTGGGCAATTTAAGAAGCCATAGAAATGAGACTGCGACAATGTTGATTAAAGCGTTTGAGTGTAAGAAAAGATACCGTGGAGAACAAGATGGGAGTGTGAATAAACATAGAACAAAACTGAAGTGCATGTATACGGTAATAGGTCTGTTATGTTGGAATAATGTTCTGTTGGTCTGCTAAGTGGGAATAATGTTTATTGGTCTGTTAAGTGGGATTAATTCTCTGTTGGTCTGCTAAGTGGGATTAGCTCTGTTGGTTTGTTAAGTGGGATTAATTCTCTGTTGATCTGCTAAGTGGGAATAAAGCTCTGTTGGTCTGTTAAGTGGGAATAAAGCTCTGTTGGTCTGTTAAGTGGGAATAAAGCTCTGTTGGTCTGTTAAGTGGAAATAATGTTCTTGTGGTCTGCTAAGTGGGAATATTGTTTTATTGGTCTGATAAGTGGGATTAATTTTCTGTTGGTCTGCTAAGTGGGATTAGCTCTCTGTTGGTCTGCTGAGTGGAATTAATTATCTGTTGGTCTGCTAAGTGGGAATAAAGCTCTGTTGGTCTATTAAGTGGAAATAAGGCTCTGTTGGTCTGCTAAGTGGGATTAACTCCCTGTTAATCTGCTAAGTGGAGTTAACTCTCTGTTGGTCTGCTAATAAGATTAGCGCTCTGTTGGTCCGCTAAATTGGAGTAACGCTCTGTTGGTCTGCTTAGTGGGTTTAACTCTCTGTTGGCCTGTTAAACTGGATTAAACATTGTTTGATCTGCTAAATAGGATTAATGGTCTGTTGGTCTGCTAAATTGGATTAACGCTCGTTTGGTTTGCTAAATGGGATTAGCGGTCTTTTAGTCTGCTAAATGGGATTAGCGGTTTGTTGATCTGCTAAGTGAGAGTAACGCTCTGTTCGTCAGTCAAATTGGATTAGTGCTCTGTTTGTCTGCTACTAACTGAGTGAGCTTGATTCTGCTAAACAAGATCCAAAGTTATTAAAAAGGGCAGTGAAGTATATAGAGTATATGAGATGAAAGCGGCCGATAAACCATAGCTGACAGATAGCTTAAGGATCAGTGAACCAGAGCAAAACAGGATCGCATTCCATTCCCAGCAGGGGTCCCTAGAACATGTCGGGATGGTCTGGCAAAGAGAATAATTATTGAAGTGGCCAAATAGACATTTTGGTTGAAATAAAATATTACAATCTTAATTTTTTGGGGTAAATGTTCAAAACAACACTTTTTCTGTATCTGAAACATAAGACAGCTTGTGTCAAATTAACGCTCTTTTTATGGCGGAGATCAGAGTGTAGCAATTGTAACGTGTGTAGAAGTGTTACTAAGCATACAAATAGTGCAAATTGAACACATAATCGCATGATGATAAGACTTGAATGCTTAAGGAGAAAATAAAGAAGAAGAAGAGGAACATTTAGTAGCACAATCAAGAGACTTGAAAGAAGAAAATAAAGAAGTAAACATAATCGCATAATCAAAAGACTTGCAAGCTGAAGTAGAAAAAGAAGAAGACGAAGAGGTAAACATAAACGCATGTTCAAAAGAGGGAGCCGCGATAGCTTAGTGTTAAGTGATCTGGACTACAAAGGACAAGCGGTAAGGTTCGATACCAGCCGACGGCTCCAGTTCACCCAGCCTTTAATGGGTACCGGATTTTTTTATGGGAAAGTAAAGCGGAAAAAATCATGTGCCAAAGGTCTGTAAAATGTATGGTCACTAACACCATATCCCCATGGATGGATGCCACTTGGCGTAACGGGGGTACTTTACTTTCTTTATGATAAAAAAAAACAACTTGAAAGCTGCTGAAGAAGAAGACGAAGAAGAAGAGTAGGAACACATAATCGTTTGAGCTTAATTATTTATTTCCAATGGTCTAGAATCTAATACCGAATTTTAAGACTTAATTCATATCAGTATGGACCGACTATGCCTATATGCTTTATTAATTTGACCGTGAGAGCACAGAAAACATAGCTTCCAAATTATTTGAACTTTATGTTTTAACCTTGGTCTGTGTCTGTTTCATAAAGTAGAAAAACTGCGGTGTCTCTGGGTACTCTAATTCTGAGCTAAAGAATCTACCATAAAAGATAAATGCAATTCCAAACCAACATATTTCTTAAAATGAATTACCAATCGCGTGGAGTCAGCTTCACCAACTGCAGTCACTGATAGATTTAAAAGAAGAAACGAGAGATTGGTTTAGCAGAAGAGATCACTAATGATCAAATGTTGAGAGAAGTCAACAGAAAGTGATCTTTTATTGAGCATCATATGTAGATGAAGTTAACAGAAAGGGCTTTCACAGATCACGAAATTAGTTGATGGATAACTTAATCACAGTTGAAATAGGCTACAAGTATATAATTTATTGTGATATATCTCATAGCCTAGTCGGCCTTCTTCACATTCTTCCCGATTTTAATTCAAGATTTATAGTTGTCTAAAAGCGAAATAATAAACACAATTCAAACAAGACAAATACGAATTTTGGGTATTTTAAAAGACACGGCAGCCTACTAAAAGTATTTTTGGACAAAAATATTCAAGGTAAAAGAGGCAGAGACAGGCCAAGACTATCATGGACGGGTAACATAAAGGTGGATAAGTCAGCCTACAATAATCTGCACTATCAAAGCAAGAGGCAGTGCAGAATGGTGCTCCATGGTAGCCAACCTTCGATGCAGAAACGGCACTCAATGATGATGATGATAGTTGTCTATAATAATCTCTGATATAGAGCAGGATCTGTGAGATGTTTATATATGTTCTAGCACATTAATTTGAAACAGTTTTGACTATGACTGTCATTCTTATCACAAACATTGTTAATTGGTCTACATTTGACATGCTAGAGACCCACTCATTCAAGAAAGTAGAGGGAGTTGTAAGGACCATCATAACCTCTAAATAGAGAGAGAGAGAGAAATATCCATCACCGAGATGAAATGTTTTAGACGCATGACACGAAACAGCTTGATGAATAATTCAGAAGTAAAGAGCCGAGAAAAAGAGCTAGGAATTGTTCTCGCTATTGACTGCACAAAGAAACAAGATATAACAATGTTTGACCGCGTATTAAGGGAGAAAGGTTAAAACACAAAACAACGAGTCTACAATACACACTACCAGAAAACCAGAACAAGTTACCCACAACGAAAAAAATAAATTGAAGTAATATTAAAAACACTAGGTAATACAATAGAGCAGAATACGCTAACAATAAAGCAAAATTGCGCTTTGGTTCTTTGGTTATGGAAGGCCCCGGTATCACTGCAAACGAATTAAAATCCATAATTATTCAACCGCCCGTCCCAGCGTAATCATCCGAATTAATATCTCATCTCCCAAACAAAGAAAGGTAACTGTAGTCCTCATCGTCTCAGCACACGCCAAAAGACATAAGGCGAAACCGCGCAGAAAGTGAACACAGCCAACTGTTCCCTGTCATACGATATCAGCATTCATCGTAAACAATTGGAATATCGAAACATGATCAAAACGGATGAGACACACAGCTCACGGTGTGCACAGAGGACTTAACTCAGTAACTTCTGCAACAAGCCGGACTTGGAATATGAGGAAACTGCAACAAGGAACACTTTTCATACATAGCCTTCAATGATTACTGCCGCCTATCCTACATATACCGGAATTTCACGTCCTCTTGAAAATGATGATCGTCATATTTTTTAATGTATAGCACGTAATGATGTTAGGCATCGTTTTTGACTCCAATTCCGAACATATAAACACACCGTTAGTCGTCAGATTCTCCCAGTCGTACATCAAACAATAAACCGTAAGATTAGCGTATGGCCGATCTAGGGATATACGATGAGCCATTACGATGACGTAGCACACACAACAATGTCTGCGCCCTTTAGATTCCTGATTACTCTAGTGAATGCAGCCTACGACGAACAAAACACAGTGCAAATGCCCTAAAGAGAAAAAACTGTGGCTCACTTGACGAAGCAGTTCACATTAATGAGTATCATGTAAATAACTTGCGTCAAGCAATTCCAACAATTGCGCATTTCTCCCAGACACCAAAAGGCAAGTGAGGAAGGGAAAAAAAATAGAACAGATTGAACTTTTTTTCCAGGTCATTATGAAATTAACGACAAAGACATGTCATAGGGATGTTCCAAACAAGTAATACTAATTGCTATTTTCATAACCATTGTGTGGATAAAAGAAATATCATTTTCTGAACGAGAAAACACGTTCGAGTCAATGAATTATTAAAATTGTTGTTTATCTTGAACATATCGACCTTGTTTGCATATGCGCGTGATAAGAACTGGTGTAATATTGACATATTTGCTGCGCAGACATGTAAGAGTGCGAAGTTTACTTTTAATTACACGGCAGGCTTCATAACGGTGTGCAACTAAAACACGGCAAACTTTGAGTAAACTTGAGATCTCCTCTAATATAGCAACTGTTTGAAGAGCAATACAACTAAAATAGCCTGATCACGAATTGAATGTTAAATTTTCTCTTTTTCTGCAAGCAACTCGAATTGAACACACACAAAAAAAAAACACTGCCCATGGCAGGACGGGGTTTAAGTAAAGAAAGTTAAATATCGGTCGTGGCGGAAACAGAGTAATTGGTATCCTACACGGATTTTAGGTTTAACCAAAACTAAACCTCAATTTTCCCATGGAAATAACTTCCGTGTGATATCATTTGACCGTCTATCACCGTTGAGAACTGCCCGCCCTAAACAGCGCTAAGCTTTTTCTTTCCATATTTTCTAACCAGTGGCAATATTTTCAGGATGAGAATTGGGATAAAGAAGATTGGAATTTCAAGCTTTGTCTATTTGGATTTGGACAGGAAATATACGTGATAATATTAATAAGAGTGTGATAGACAGAGGATAGAAAGAGATAAAGAGAGAAATAGAATGATTGTGGGTGGAGGTGGGGGGGGGTTATTACATTGTATACTAGTGAATAAAATAAACCCAAAGTGATTTATTCTCTCTTTATTCCTGCTAATAAATTACAACTTTGATAAATGTATTTATGTGCATGTCTTCTCAATGTCTTTCTTCTAACAAGATGGGAAGACTTAAGAATGGGCGGGGCTGCAGTAAATATAAACGTAGGACACTAACATGATATTAAGGAGGAGATAACATATATTATCACAGTTGTATTGGCGTTCATGCTTTTCGAACATCCCGACGTGTTCTGCATGATGCATTCTTTATAAACTGCGATCTCCTATAGATATACGCCTGGCACTCATGTTCTTTCTTCTTGAAAGACGTGATGGCAATGCCTATTTTCCTGTTACATGGGTCTCATATATATATATATATATATATATATATATATATATATATATATATATATATATATATATATCACCACGTTTAGTCCAAAGCAGACGTATCATACCTAACATTGTTGCTGCTTGTATTTCGAGAGTTTTCCACATCGAAATCTTCCATCTTATTATTAAGCTTAAAACCTGAACCAGCGTTTAAGTTTGGAACAAAACCACTGAAGCCTGCCGCTTGGATTTAATTAAATTACATGCACATGTAAGGTATTGTAGCCGCCTTAGGCTGTTTATTTCTCTTACAAATTCTCCTGTCGATGACACAAATCAATGATTCATAGAACAGGAAGCTAGAATATTATGTTTCAGAACGTTTATGAATTATCGGCAACATCAGCCAGCTAGTAGAACGAAAATGTGTTCTTCTCAAAAGTAATTTGGAATAAAGAAGTGATTGTTGTACCAAGAATGCCATTCTACTTTGTCGATGTTTTTCTTTTCACCACTTATTATTTGACAGGAAAAATGGACAGTCTTTGAAAATGAACTGGGATAAAAATATGAAATTATGGCAATATGTTAAAATCATTCGTATGTTGTTTGAAATATTGGTAACATTGCGTTCTTTCACATTTGGTTACTAATGATTAAATTTGACTTCTTAGTAGTTAAATTAGGGTATCGATAGATATGAATACAAAGGTTGCTTCCAGGGAATACGTGGAAGAATAGAGGATCTATATTAACATTTAAATAACCTTACCAGTACAGGTACACTCACTATGCAGCATAACAGTTAACATTAAGCAGAAGTCATGAACATAGCAAAAGAAAAACAAAAAATCAGTGAAAAGACTGACGGCAGTCAATTAAAACAAGTGGAGATATTTAAATACCTAAGAGGTTTACTGACAAACGATAGTTCACAAAAACCAGAGATAGACTCAAAGTGCAAACAGATCTTATTCAAATATTGCACAAATGTCACTATGATGTTCAAAAATTAAATAATATGAGAGGTAAAGCGAGCACTTTGCAACGTAATCTTCATTTCAACGTTGTGATACCAATACCGGACCTGGTCGCGAGACTCAAGAACAATAAGAAAAAAATAACCGCTAAAGAAATTAAATGTGTTTGGCCACCTGATAAAATAAACTATCAAAACAAAACCCTGCGAGCCTCAATAAATGCTGCGAGAACACCAGACCCATGAACCGACCACGAAAAATATGGATTGATGGAATATTGGAAATATTAGAATAAAAGACGTCACACTATATTTTCCCTCCACACTGATGGGCAAAAGAGAAAGAAAATAAAACATAAAAATTGATTGCTACGCCTGATCTTGTTGAGAATGTTATTAGCTTAGGTTCATTAAGTTTCCCAGCAATCTGATATTTCCGTATAAAATATGACTTTACAATAATTATTTATAATAATAGAACAACTACAACTAGTTAATAGAATAAACAAGAATTTGCAAAAAAATATGGTGTGAATATAAATATGTAAAAAAAAACTTATATTATAACTACTTAACACAATGAGCAGAAGCCTATTAACATACTGAAAATCGTGCTGGAAGAGAAAGTATAAAGTAGGCAAGACAGAGACAGACCTAGACTAGAGTGGAGTAAAATATCAAAATGTGAACAGTGAATATATTACAACAGGCACTTCAAAGCAAAATAAGGAGGAAAACGGCGCTCCATGGTAGCCAACCTTCCATGTGGAGATTGAGTTATTGAGTTATTAGCGGGTCATCATCATTGCACTCCGAACATGTCCATAGGTGCTCAGATCCCCTCCTCAGCAAGTCTCGACGTGTCCAGCGACTGACGACTCCAGTTCTGTGTTGGTTGATAAGTCTTCTTACACGCCCACTGAGTTCCTCGTTTCTGGCTGTGCCCATCTTAACTCCCATCTCTTTCATCCGTAGGAGTGACGCGGACTCATGGACCCATGCGGAGATGCACACAATGAATGACAATTACTGACGTTTTCTTAAACACTGCTGCGCCCTATTAGTCTTAACAGTAATATTTCATTCAGATGCTGGATATAGTTAAGATGTCGGTCTCTTGACTGGTAGCCCTGGGTTCAAATCTTGTGGGATTTTCTCTCTTCGAATTCGTTGCTTTTTCGTGATTATAGTCTCCGCTGATCTCTGAGTAGTGAGGTTCAGTTTTGTTTTCTCGAATAACTGCCAGAAAGAGGACACGTGGTCACTCTGATCGCGTTATAACTACCAAGGTAGTTACAGATCGTAAAGAGTGACCCAATGGTCGCTGTAGAGCAAGAATTGTTCAATTAGAAAACTATCCGTGCCGAAGGCGGTTCATATCCGAAGACGGATATGACAGACCTAAAAGGAGTAGATATCGCTGCTTGACTTGAGTTAGCGACATAATGCATCCATACCCGCTTAACGGTGAACGATAAGAAGAAGAAATCTCATGCAAGCTGTTTCCGAGTTTGGTCTAAAATAAATTTCGCATTTTTTTAACCATATCGTATGGAAATGACAATTGGAATTCTGTTTTTTTTTTCTAACTTTATCACAGTATAAATGTTTTATTTTAGGATGCATACATTAATTACAATTGTTACGTAATCTATAAAAATGTTATATTCAAGATGCCATAAAACTCATTAGGTAGACCAGAAGGTAAAGGAAAAAAAAAAAAAGCTATATAACGCGATAGCACATATCTCATCACTGAGGTATTTCAAAAGATTTGCTTTTTTTTTTTTTGGAGGGAGGGGGGGGGGGCAGGCTGTAGGGAGAAGGCGATATATACAGTGCTTGCCAAACTGTGTACAGATCATTAAAAACAAACATATCAAATGATTTATGTCGTGCTATTTGCTAATTTCGTATGTGAGGGCGTTGCATTGTTTATTTTTGTCCCGATATTGATTGACTAACCTGCTAGCATTTTTCCTTCTACGGTCCAGATCATTAGATTATATTGCCAGGATTTCCTGTCCACAGTGGTTATTTCCCATACCACCAGAGAATGTACTTGGTTAATAATTGATTAGCACGACTGAAAAGAGAGTTGTTTGTCTGTGAAATTCTGCCTGTTGAGCTTCATAAAAATCTCTCTTTTCTATTTGTAAGTACCAATTATTTTGTTTATGTGTTCACCTGTTCATGGAAATATTATTTTCCTCTTAGTCGTTGACATAAAATATGTCGATGAGTTAGACTCTACTGCCATGCTATCAGGGCTCATTCAACTTGTTTTGTATTTATTTAACGAGAAGCAAAACATTATATGTACGCAATAGTCCTCTAAAAGGGAGCTCTTAAAAAAACATCAGAAAGAAACAATCAACATTTTTCGGGCACATCATGAGAAGAGGAAAGTTGGAATACTTGGTTACAACTGGCAAAATAAAAGGAAAGAGAGATCGCGGGCGACAAAGAGAGAAAATACTGGATAGCTTGGTGTCATGGCATGAAAAACAGTCAACAACAGAACTGATACATTGCACTGTAGACAGAAGATTGTGGAGGGACATGATCACCTACGCCAACCGGTATGGCACATGATGAATAGTCCTCTACTGTTTAAATAATTATTTTTCTATGAAAGAGTATGTGTTCAAGTGAATAATGCAATAAATAAGTCTAGCCGTGAAGATGTAATCATTGAAATTGTGAGTAATTATTGATGGTTATCTGAGTTATGATCGCGAGGGAACCAACGAAATGCATTGGAACAAATTACATTCAAAATGTTAATTGTCACGCGGAAAATGCTTTATTGTGAAAGTATTTTGAATTCACCAGCAGGTTAATACTGACGCTGATGAGAATGATCTTGTTATCATGTGAACTCTGAATGACCTACATATTTGTACGACTCGCGTTCCACCAAGTTCTTAGAGGTAGAAAATTAATTTTTTTTTTTTTTTAATGTCTGGGACGAATCTTAAACATAAGTTGGAGAGAATACATTTGAAATGATAAGATAGAGACAAAACTAAACAAGAATACAGGTTGAGCTTTATACAAAAAAGGCATTGGAAATTCACCAGTTATGTGCTCAGACTGAATGAAAAAAAACATCCTAACAGACATTTATGGGGAAAATATCTGGTAAAAGAAAACGACGACGACGACCAAAAGAAACATTACGCACAACTACTGGAGAAGATTCAACCATGAGAGTAAGAAACAGCCAAGAACTAAAATAACAAGCAGCAAATCGTCAACTGTGAGGAGATATAACTTCCGTTATATGCTGTGTTGGGCCCAAGTTGAACGAACTAACGACATATGTATATATGTATGTATGATATGTATACGTATTTATTATTAACTCCATTTAACTTAGGCTGCCGCCAAGAGAAAATGATCATCCGCCCATTTGTGTGTCTAAGCTTCGCGACAGGCTTACTTTCTTTCCAACAGAAAAAAACGACATTCCTGAATCTATGGATAATGTTGGATGAAAGTACATGAATCAAATGGCTCAGCCCGTCCATAGCTGGACATGATGAAGTGTCCTTCTGTAGACAATGCACTTTAACAATCTCATAAGTACGGCTTCCTATTCACATTTACCTGTCGGTATGTGAGTCTCTCTGTCTCGGTCTATTATATATATATATATATATATATATATATATATATATATATATATATATATATATATATATATATATATATATATATATATTTACGATTTGCGGATGACACAGTCTTAATAGCAGAGCCAGAGAATGAACTACAAGAAATTGAGTTATTTGCTGGTCACCATCATTGCACTCCGAACATGTCCATAGGTGCTCAGATCCCCTCCTCAGCAACTCCCGCAGTGTCCAGGGACTGACGACTCCAGTTCAATGTTGGTTGATAAGTCTTCTTACACGCCACAAAGTTTCTCATTTCCGGCTGTGCCCATCTTAACTCCCATTTCCATCATCGAAGAAGTGACGTGGATCTGTGTTTGTCGAAGTCCTGTGGTCTTCCCACATCTCGGAGGACATTGATGATGTCCGCCCGATCCATCGGTTGCCCGTCCTCAACGACAGCGCAGCTAGCCAACCTGTCCGCTCTTTCATTTCCCCGTACTCCCGCATGTCGAGGGACAAAGACAAAGGTGACCTTACGTATTTTGGATTTCTGCAACGACTCTACCCATTGCATGCGTACAGAGCCCGCCTCCACTTTTTTTATCATGCTCATCGAATCACTCAGTATACATGTATGGGTGTAGTCTTGTGACTCTAACCATTTGAATGCCTTGGTCACTGCCATCACGTCCATTGTCATGCTACTCGTGGTCACGACGTATGCACCACTGTCTTCGTAGACTATTCTGCCTGCAGAGCGTGCTGTAAATGCCCATGCACTTCTTTTGTGTCGTCTTACAGATCCGTCTGTATAGATGACTGTATCTTTCTCATTGGTGTTATCGCAGATGAGACCGTTGACCTCAGCATTAACCACGACCTGGTTCTGTTCCCTACTTTCCTGTCGAGTGTGACAATACACGAGAAAGCCCCCTAGAACGACGTAAGCACCGGTATCCACTCCTCACCAACGCTGATATTGGTAAGCCCACAGACCTGTTTGATGACATCATCTGCTCGGCCCACCCATGATTTGCCTCTTTTCAGCCTGGCACCTTTCCCTGTGTTGAGCCCGTGGTGCAATGGATGCTCTTTATCTGTACTAATCTTTAGGTATGCTCGTGCTCTCCAGATCTTGATTCTGTCATCCATGCTTGGAAAGTCAAGAAAATAGGGTCTCAGTCTGAATAGTAAGAAAACAGAGCAATTGCCATATCAAAGAAACAATCATCACCAGCATGCAGCATAAAAATAAACAGAACACATCTGAAACCAGTACAACTCGTCAAATACTTGGGCACAATAATAACATCAGACGAAAGATGCACCACAGAAATAAAAGGCAGAATAGCTCAGGCCAAAATAGCATTTTAGAAAATGAAAAATAGCTTATGCAATAAATCTATGTCAATAAAAGTGAGAAAGAGAGTTCATTTGTGCTATATAGAACCAATTCTAACCTATGGAAGCGAATCATGGACAGTAGACAAACAAATGAAAAGACGATTAGAGACCACAGAGATGGGATTTCTCAGAAGCATGTTGAAAGTTTCCTGGACAGCTAAAAAGACCAATGAGGAAAATACTCAAAGAGGCCAACACAAAAAGGAAACTCATAAAAAACATCAGAAAGAAACAATCAAAAATTTTCGGGCACATCATGAGTAGAGGAACGTTGAAATACTTGGTTACAACTTGCAAAATAGAAGGAAAGAGAGATCGCGGACGACAAAGAGAGAAAATAATGGATAGCTTGACGTCATGGCATGGAAAACAGTCAACAACAGAACTGATATGATGCACTGTGGATAGCAGATTGTGGAAGGACATGATCGCCTACGCCAACCGACACGGCACATGATGAAGATGATATATATATATATAAAAAGATATATATATCATATGATATACATACATACATGTATATAGTTTATAAATACACTAGCATGCCGGAATAGACTGAGGAAAGGAAAGATATAGGGAAACAGAGAGAAACACCACGCGGCATTTTAAGAGATGGTTTGGTAGAAGTCAGCAACAAACTTAAGACTTACAACGGAAAGGCATCGCTGCAGGTGATATATTCCCATATCTGTTTTACCCACCTTTCAGGAGCCAAGAAATTGTGCAACTTGATTGTTCATTCTTTTCTATTAAACGTGTTGCGTGTTGAAAAAGGTGCGCAGCTTATGCTGAACACCTCATGGACGTTATGACAAAAAGATCTGCAAGGGCTGACGCCGAATTCACGTGGACTCTGTGGTCGGCGAGCGACTGAGTGTGCACAAGATACGCCGTCCCAACAAATGAAGTCAGGCCTCTACTTAGGTAATACGCACGATCCATTTCAATCAATCTGGTGGCGAATTTGCAGTCCAAAATAATCCACACTTCCCATCCCAGGTAACAATAAGGCCGCGCACCTTTCTATTTAAAAAGCATTCAACGGTCGTCAACTGCAGTACAAATGTTCACCATACGTTGCTGACTTCGTGACTAGTGAAGTAATGCGTTTAGAGTTCTCTTTGCTGTATTAAACGTAGAAAAAAGTTGCATTTTTGTCTATATAAGTAGTATACACGCAGTTGCGTTTTTCCTTATATGAAAGTATACCAAGCAGCGAAACAGATAGACCGACGCAGCGTGATCTCGGCGATTGTAGGTGACCCCAAGATCGATGACCCTAAGTTGTATTGAGGAAAGTGTGTGTTCATCTCCTGAGTGTAGAATCATTTTTTTTTTATCTCTCGGGTTGAATGTTATCTCACTTCCTCAGGGCAGGCATGTGCTTGTAAATAAATAGTGTGTTGTAATGATTTTTAGAAATGGAAGAAAGTGACTTCTCTATATTTCTCTCATTCTTTTCTCTCTTTCCTATTCCCTCACAGATTTCCATCCATTGTAACACTCACTCACTTATTCTATCCCTTTATGTCTATCATCCCACCTTCCTTCTCCTAGACTCCTCTCTCTTTCTCTCTCTCCTATCCCAGCTTAGACTTCTCTCCTACCTTTCCAGCCCCCCTTCTCCCTCTTCCCCTCGTATTTTTAGCTTCCCTCCATTGTAACACTTACTCATTCTCTCCATTTAAGCCTATCATCTCGCCTTCCTTCTTCTAGACTTCACTCTCGCCTATGCTCTCTTAGACTTCTCTTCTATCATTCCAGCTCTCTCCTCGGTCTTTCCCTCTCCTTGCGTTCCGCCCTCCCTCGTATTTTTAGCTTCCCTCCATTGTAACACTTACTTATTCTTGCCATTTATGCCTATCATCTCGCCTTCCTTCTCCTAGACTTCTTTCTCTCTCTCACTCTCTCTCTATCTCTCTCTCTCCTAGCCTCTCCTAGACTTCTCTCCTACAATTCCATCCTCCCTCCTCTCTCTTTTCTTCTCCTAGGGTTCTGCTCTCATTCGTGTTTTAGCTTCCCTCCAGTGTAACACATTAATATAATTGAATATCAATCACAACAAGACTAAAAATATCTACATTTTAAGCAACTAATAAGATAAACATATAAAAACGAAAGATAATACACCCAACAAGGCTTAACATACATACTTTATACACATTAGCATTAATACAATTGAATATCCTTTTAGCAATAAACCTTATCGCATCGTTATGAGATAAGATAAAAACTGAACAATTGTCAACTTACAGCGCAAAATATTGTCTCAATCCTATACACTTAACAGTAGTATGACCTTCCTTAAATCAACCAAACTTATAACACGAAAGCTCCCATGAGAGTAGTTTAAATATAACCTGGTTACAGATTTATAATTTAACCAATCAGAGAGTGACTATGATAGATGTCTGGATTAACCAATCAGAAAAGAGTATTACACCGGTATATATTAGAATATTATGCCGGTTGTCTAATGTGTCTTGATGGATATATGCAAGCTTGTCTAGTATGTCTTGATTTTGACTTAATAAGTTACTAAAAATAGATTTTGACCTATGACGTAATACAGGATGAGTTACTAAAATTATATTTTGACCTATGAGACACTACCAACGTGTCCACTTATCAACCAAAGACTTTAATACAGTTGAGAAAACCTAATAATTCATTCGAATTTACTAAAATTTTGCACATGATGCTAGTTAGGACTGTGTCTAAATGATTAATGAAAATATTCCTACAACAATTGAAAAAAACAACAATTGAAAAAAACAACCACACTAAAAACACCGCATTGAAAAACTAAACTTAAAGGTCACGCCCCTATCACAACTCTGCTAAGAAAAGTACTGCAAAGCATGAAAGTTACGTCCCCTGTTATAACTCTACTAAACGAAAGTATTACCAAACACGTAGGTTATACCCCAGACATATCCTCATCAAAAGAGAAGATTTTGCTTAAAATAGCACTTTTGTGTTTCTTACCTCAAGACCATTGTTGATGGATACGCCTATGAAATTATTTAAAAAAAGTAAATTTGCACTCCAGGCTTACCCCAAACTTATATTAGACACCACCATAGCAAGAAGTTGCTTAAAATATCACTTTTATGTTTCATACCCTCAACCACTTTTTTATGGCTACGTCTATGTAATCACAAAAAATCGTAAATTTACTCTCTTGGTTTACCGAAAACTTTATATTAGACATCCCCATATCAAGAATTTGAATAAAAAATAACTGTTATAATTTTACCACTGATAATTTTTGAGGCATACGCCTATGAAACTGTTAAAAATCGTAAATTTATACGCTAGACTTACCCCAAATTTTATAGTTGAAACGCCCATGTATCAAATTTGCATTATAAAAAACAATTTTATGATTTTTACCACTAACTAATTTTTTTATGGCTACGCCTATGAAAGCGATAAAAATAATAAATTTAACCTCTATGCTTACAATAAAATTTAATTTATTTTAGACCACCCCGTATCAAGAATTTGCCTAAAATAGAACGTTTATGTTTCTTACCCCCAACCACTTTTTGATGGCTACACCTATGAAAGAGGAAAAAAAAATAGTAAATTTACCCTCTAGGCTTACCCTTAACTTTATTTTAGTCATCCCCGTATCAAGAATTTGTTAAAAATCACTTTTATAATTTTTACTCCCCGGACCATTTCTGAGGGATACGTCTATGAAACTATTAAAAATAGTAAATTTAACGTCTAGGCTTACCCCAAACTTTATATTAGACATCCCCGTATCTAGAATTTACTTTATAAAGCACTTTTATGATTTTACCACCAACCATTTTTTGATGGCTACGCCTATGAAACTGTTAAAAATAGTAAATTTACGCCCTCACGTCACCTCAAACTTTATATTTGACACCCCCATGTATCAAATTTGCATAAAAAATCAACATGTTTTTCTCTTATCTCATAACGATGCTATAAGTTTTACTGCTAAAAGGATATTGAATTGTATTAATGCTAATGTGTATACTGTTTGTATGTTAAGCCTTGTTGAGTGTATTATTCTTTTGTTTTTATATGTTTATCTTATTAGTTGCTTAAAATGTATATATTTTTAGTCTTGTTGTGAGTGATATTCAATTATGTTAATGTGTTACACTGGGGGGAAGCTAAAATACAAATGAGGTCGGAACGCTAGGAAAGGGAAAGGGAGAGAATGTAGGATGGAATGGTAGGAGAGAAGTCTAGGAGTGGCTAGGGAAGACAGATAGTGAGAGAGAGAGAGAGAGAGAGAGAGAGAGAGAAAGAAGTCTAGGAGAAGGAAGACGAGATGATAAGCATAAATGGCAAGAATAAGTAAGTGTTACAATGGAGGGAAGCTAAAAATACGAGGGAGGGCAGAACGCTAGGAGAGGGAAAGAGAGAGAAGAAGCTGGAATGCTAAGAGAGAAGTCTAAGAGAGGATAGGCAAGAGAGAAGTCTAGGAGCAGGAAGGCGAGATGATAGGCATAAATGGAGAGAATGAGTAAGTGTTATAATGGAAGGAAGCTGAAAATACGAGGGAGAGCAGAACGCTAGGAGAGGGAAAGAGAGAGGAGCGAGGCTGGAATGATAGGAGAGAAGTCTAAAAGAGCATAGGCGAGATAGAAGTCTAGGAGAAGGAAGGCGAGATGATAGGGATAAAAGGAGAGAATGAGTAAGTGTTACAATTGAGGGAAGCTAAAAATACGAGGGGAAGAGAAGGGATGGAGGCTGGAAAGGTAGGAGAGAAGTCTAAGCTGGGATAGGAGAGAGAGAGAGAGAGACAGCGAGAGAGAAGTCTAGGAGAAGGAAGGTGGGATAATAGGCATAAATGGAGAGAATGAGTGCGTGTTACTATGGAGGGAAATCTGTGATGGAATAGGAGAGAGAGAAAAGATTGAGTGAGATATAGAGAAGTCACTTTCCTCCATTTTTAAAAATCAATACAACACACTATTTATTTACAAGTACATACCTGCCCCGAGGAAGTGAGACAACATTCAACCCGAGAGATAAAAAAAAATGATTCTATACTCAGGAGATGAACACACATTTTCCTCAATACACCTTACGGTCATCAATCATGGGGTCACCTACGCTTATATTTCATATCACACCCCATACTTCACTACTTTCGTGGTCGGTGAGTGCGATAAGACCACCGCTTTTCTCTGCAAACTAAATACGATCACTACTCTGTTTACATGTGGAGAATTTACATTGTCGAAATCAGGTCTCACAAACAATCCCTGTAAAATAATACAACTGGGTATGAACCCACTAAAAGAACAATCACTTCACAAGAAAACCCGTATGATTGACTTTTATTTGGTTACTAATGCAGACTAGAAATAATCATTTTGAAAACAACACTACAGCAGAAAGACTCTTGTCTTGAACTTAATGCTACTAGATGGCCATATCGGCCCGATCACCGAACTGAAGTCTACAACAGAACTGACCGGTATTTATAGAAGAAAGTTGTGGAGAGTTTTTGATTAGCTACTGTACAAGATGATGATGTAAAACTATTACAAGAAGAGGAAAGAAAGATGTGGCATGTCATATCTTGACGCTGTAGTATTTTGTAGGAGAAAGTTCATTTTTGTGCAATCTATCTATTTACATTTCGAGCCGTAGCCGGCCCCTAGGGCGTAGACCAAGATACTCCTGCTATCTGAATTTTTGTTCTAGCAGTTTTCAATTCTTTTAAAGATATTTTATCAAATATCGCCATTTGTCTCTGTTCTGTGCAAGCAGATCTATCTCATCGAGGGCGCCGATTCCTGCTGCTCTTGCCTCTCTCGTCAATGTTCTTCTCAGTGCCTCTTTGGGTCTTCCTCTTTTCCTCTTACCTGTTTTTGCCCCGCATGAGGGCTTGCTTTGCTTTTCGGTTATTATCTCTTCTCATCACATATCCAATATATGACCATCGTCTTTTCTTGATTACTGAAGATATTAGTGGTTGATTGGCGATTTCTCTAATTTCCTCGTTTGTTTTGAATTCATTCCACTCTATACCAAGTATTTTCCATAGACATTTGTTTTCGAATGCGTTCAACTTTGTTACTATGTCTCTTGTTGTTTTCCAGCTTTCACACGCATATGTAAGGGTTGATAGTTTCATTTCATTTCGAAATTTTGAAAATGAACACAAAACGAGCAGTTCCGTGGAATTGTTTTTTTCTTTTTTAACTTGCGGAAATAGGGAAAAAAAAACAGCCAGTGGCAGCGTTTTGTTGGGACATGAGATGTTCGATATCTCATAGCCAGCGGTGGATATTCAGAGGAGGCAACGGAGGCCATGACTCCCCTAATATTTTGTTAGAATACATAACACAATCACATTACAGCTCATTGAGTTAAATGTCAGTGTACAACCAAACACCGTATTCCCTAGTATAACCTCAATATTGTTCAATTAACTTAAGCCGTTACTAATAAATAGATTTCAATGTCTATGAAGGTCAGACTTGCCACAATCGTATGACGACATCTATCGACCTTGCAATATGTATAAGATCTAGGTAAGTCATTTTTAAAATTGTCTCTTTGTTTCAATGGTAACAAAAGAACGACGATTGAGAAGACGTTCTATCTTTTTATTGAAACATCATAAATAGTGAAAGTACCGTGAGCTGTGTGTTTCATCCGTTTTGATCATGTTTCGATATTCCAATTGTTTACGATGAATGATGATATGGCATGACAAGGAACAATTGATTGTATTCACTTTCTGTGCGGTTTGGCCTTATGTCTTTTTGCGTGTGCTGAGACTGCTGTGATGGGAACTACTGCTATCTTTCTTTCTTTGGTAGATGAGATAGTATTTCGGATGATTCCACTGGTACGGGCGTTGAGCAGTTATGGATTTTAATTCGTGTGCAGTGATACAGGGGGCCTTCCATAACCATAAGTAGTGAAAGAAAACAAACGATGAAGATTTAAAACAACTAAAAATAAAAAGAGAACTACTAAACACAATTAGAACAAGACAAATGAAAATTTTGGGGCATGTTAAAAGACACAACAGCCTAATAAAAGTAATATTGGAAGGGAAAATACAAGATAAAAGAGGCAGAGAAGATCAAAACTAACATGGGCGAGTAACATCAAAAGATGGACAAGTCAACCTATGACAATCTGCACCATCAAACCAAGAGACAGAGTGGAATGGCGTTCCATGGTAGCCAAACTTCGAAGCAGAAACGGCACTAAATGGTGATGAAAAGAAGTAGTGCCGATGGGGAGAATGACCTATGAAGTTTGGATTAAGAATCACTGCGTTGTGAGTTATAAACAAACAAATAATCTGAACAAAACTATACGATAATTTAATTAACAGCAAAACCATGAATTTTCGAAACTTATAATAATGCAAATATCTAAGATATGATGATGTAATTATAATTATGTTAATTTATGGCAATAATTGAAGGAACTATATTACATAGCACAAATTGCAGCAATGTTTATGTCACAAATGATCAGGTTAAATGTCAGCTTAAAAGTTCGGTCTCATGCCTGGCCTCCTCAAGTTTCAAAGTCACCGTCCCCCGCTGCTCAGGGCACGTGTCGTCAGTCTGGAATCATCGACAATCGAGTGGATAGTAAAACGTTACTTTTATTGCAGCCTCAGTCGATGGATGTTATGCTTAACCACATTAAAACACACTGACTTGTTATTGAAAAGACACTCTTTAGCGCTCTTTATAACAGATTATGTTAATTCATGAATGCTGAAGATGCTAATGTTTTGCTCAACAATAATTCCTAAATAAAACATATCTGAACTTGCTATATCATGAACACTATGAACATAGATTATTGGAAAAGACAAACCAACTCAAGATTTCTTCCTCTTCACATCCCTTTGAACCCATTCGTGTGTTGAGGGAGATTCAAAGACCTAGCTCTTGACCTTCTGGCAGCTCCAACCATTGCTAATTCATGTTGTTAGTCTATCTTACTCTGGGTCTGCCTCTTGTTCTTTTCTATTCTCCTCTTTTAATATATTCTTTATATAGTAAGGAATTCCAATGATTTCTTTCTAGAAGTGCAAGTCATTGTATTTGTTGCTTCTGTTTGTAGTTTAGAACATGTTCAATGCCAATTAAATACGACTTCTTCTGCTTCTTTTTCAAATTCTTCCTCTTCTTCTTCTTCTTCTTCTACCTTTTCAGCTCCCTGTGGGGCATAGGTCTTTAACAAACACATTCCAACCCGTTCTGTTTCTCGCCATTCTTGTAAGATCATTCTATATCTTCCCCATCATCGTCATCTCTGCTTCCATCTCTCTTCTCCAAGAATATCTTGGTCTTCCTGTCTGTCTTTTTCCTGTTGGTTTCCAAAAAGAGCCTGTTGTGTAATACTCTCAGTTGACTTCCGCAGCGTATGTCCTATCCAGCGTCATCTACGACTTGATTATCTAAATTTATCGACTTTGTTTCCGTGTCTCCATTTTACATGACAGAAGCAAAAAAACGTTTCCTGTGATGTAGTAAATCGCATGGCTGTATTGTGTCACAAAGGATCGGACTTTGACAGAGTAAATATAGAGACTTGACAGTTAATAACTACAGTGCTGTCGCTGTTCTATAGCAAAGATAAAGACCTCATATTTTGACATGATGTATACACAAATCATGATAGCAGAGGGCTAAGATAGTTAAACTGATCGCTTGCCAAGTGGATAAGCGTCAGTTCGATCGCGATAGTGTTAGGTGTCTTTTTCTCTTAATACATTAATATGCACATTGCCTGGCGACTGAAATAGGCATACATTGTTTATTATAAAACAATCCCCTTGAAATCGCTCTGATGAATCAATAATTTTGGTTATGCTTTGAAACGATAAAGAACAGAAACATTGAAAATGCCACGTGTAGAGGCGCAGCAGGTGAATTGGATATTTATAGAGTCGTTAGAGGTGAACTGAATACGTACAGAGTCGTTAGATTTAAACCGGATATTTATGGAGGCGTTAGAAGTGAACTAGACACTATAGAGGCGTTAGAAGTGAACTAGACACTATAGAGGCGTTAGAAGTGAACTAGACACTATAGAGGCGTTAGAAGTGAACTAGACACTATAGAGGCGTTAGAAGTGAACTAGACACTATAGAGGCGTTAGAAGTGAACTAGACACTATAGAGGCGTTAGAAGTGAACTAGACACTATAGAGGCGTCAGAAGTAGAAGTGAACTAGACACTATAGAGGCGTTAGAAGTGAACTAGACACTATAGAGGCGTTAGAAGTGAACTGGACACTATAGAGGCGTTAGAAGTGAACTAGACACTATAGAGGCGTTACAAGTGAACTGGACACTATAGGGGCGTTAGAAGTGAACTGGACACTATAGGGCCGTTAGAAGTGAACTGGACACTATAGAGGCGTTAGAAGTGAACTGGACACTAAAGAGGTGTTAGAAGTGAACTAGACACTATATAGGCGTTAGAAGTGAACTGGACACTATAGGGGCGTTAGAAGTGAAATGGACACTATAGGAGCGTTAGAGGTGAACTGGACACTATAGGGGCGTTAGAAGTGAACTGGACACTATAAGGGCGTTAGAAGTGAACTGGATATTATAGGGGCGATAGAAGTGAACTGGACACTATAGGAGCGTTAGAAGTGATCTGGACACTATAGGGGCGTTAGAAGTGAACGGACACTATAGGGGCGTTGAAAGTGAACTGGACACTATAGGAGTATTAGAAGTGAACTGGACACTATAGAGGCGTTAGAAGTGAACTAGACACTATAGAGGCGTTAGAAGTGAACTGGACACTATAGAAGCTTTAGAAGTGAACTAGACACTATAGAGGCGTTAGAAGTGAACGGACACTATAGAGGCGTTAGAAGTGAACTGGACACTATAGAGGCGTTAGAAGTGAACTAGACACTATAGAGGCGTTAGAGGTGAACTGGACACTATATGGGCGTTAGAAGTGAACTGGACACTATTGGGGCGTTAGAAGTGAACTGGACACTATAGGGGCGTTAGAAGTGAACTGGACACTATAGGGGCGTTAAAAGTGAACTGGATATTATAGGGGCGTTAGAAGTGAACTGGACACTATAGAGGCGTTAGAAGTGAACTAGACACTATAGATGCGTTAGAAGTGAACTAGACACTATAGAGGCGTTAGAAGTGAACTAGACACTATAGAGGCGTTAAAAGTGAACTGAACACTATAGGGGCGTTAGAGGTGAACTGGACACTATAGGGGCGTTAGAAGTGAACTGAACACTATAGGGGCGTTAGAAGTGAACTGGACACTATAGGGGCGTTAGAAGTGAACTGGACACTATAGGGCCGTTAGAAGTGAACTGGACATTATAGGGGCGTTAGTAGTGAACTGGACACTATATGGGCGTTAGAAGTGAACTGGACACTATAGGGGCGTTAGAATTGAACTGGACACTATTGGGGTGTTAGAAGTGAACTGGACACTATAGAGGCGTTATACGTGAACTAGACACTATAGAGGCGTTAGAAGTGAAATGGACACTATAGGGGCGTTAGAAGTGAACTGGACACTATAGGGGTGTTAGAAGTGAAATGGACACTATAGGGGCGTTAGAGGTGAACTGGGCACTATAGGGGCGTTAGAAGTGAACTGGACACTATAGGGGCGTTAGAAGTGAACTGAACACTATAGGAGCGTTAGAAGTGAACTGAACACTATAGGGGCGTTAGAAGTGAACTGGATACGTATGGAGACGTTTGCTGTAGACTGAATACGCATAGAGGCGTTAGTGTTGACACATGTTTTTTTTAATGATATTAGAGTCGTACATAATGATATATATGTAATGTAGAAGACCAAATGTCTACATTGAACTCGAATATGTCCATCTACTAGCAACTTAGTATTGTTCTCTACATCCCTGGACAGATACAGAGTTTCTGAATGAAGAGGTGATCCTTCCAATGTATTCCTCTCTAAAACTCACGTAAACCCCCCCCCCCTCGGCACACACCACCCCCAGATTCTTTATAATTTCGTTTTTCTGCCTGTCAACAAATCCTTTCACTCCATTTCCCCTCTTTCCACACATACTACACTCATCAATCCAGCATCTTTTCCATGCTTCAAAAACAGAGAACATAAAATAATGGAGACAACAAATATAAACTGTATGGCCACGTCAATATGGCATACCATTTAAAAGCAATTTTGGCAGGTTGCAACAGATGCCACAAAATCAACAAAGGAACTGATGCCTGGTTGAAAAAGGATAGATGAACAGATTATTGGAAACACGCGATAACATGATAATCAAGAGGTCAACCAAGGTGCACAAGTTTGCATCTCCCCTGAAAGCTGAAAGGTAATTGTGGATGGAAAAAACAACAGATAATGAAAGCCTCTTCATAGCCGGCTTTTTGCCAATGCTTAGATTTTCTCAACAACAAAAAATCCTACAGTAGTTAACTTTACTTACCCGTGGAACAAATTTTCTGTCCCTTTTGTAAGCCCAGCATTTATTCCAGAATTCAGTATATATAGACCAATTCGCAGAGCGCTTCTTGCAGAGTTGATAATTAGCGATGGCCTTGTCTCGGCAACTTCATTTAAGGGATTTCTTGTAGAACAATGTTATTAGGTGAGAGTTTTGATGGGAATTCTTATTAAGATAACCTCCTTATATCCAGCGCTGTATTTTATGTAGAACACGTGTGTACATTACTAGAAATATTTAGACTATTTTGTTTACTCGTAAAACTATTTGTTGCATAAATTTGGGTATAAATACTACTCCGACATCATTTAATTCATTTGTGGATTTTTGCTTCTTCTTGTTTTCTTATTGTTTCCCCTTCTCTTGGACGCATTGTGGTTTTACACAATCGGAAGTGAGTGTGAGCAATTCGACTGTTGTCTAGCTAGCTCTCATATTTGGCTCCAGTCAGTTTTAGCCGCAAAATTAAACCCCTGGATGCATTCATATATCTTGATTAATATTGGCAGTCCAGTAGAATATATATCCTCGTTTGAACATTTAGCCCACACAACTGCATAGTGTTATATCTGACAGGCAAAGTTTAAGGGTGTTTTTTTTTATTAGTTTATTACTTTTCTTTTGCTATACATAATACATTTTTGAAGAAAGGAAATAGTTACTTTATATAAGTTTACAAATTTCGCATAATTTTATGGATCTATCCAAATTTATTTCCTTTGTTTTGACTGGTGTAGTAGCGACAAGATACAGACAGTTCAAGGGCTGTACACAGTCATAGACTCATATCTGATGTTACGTTAAGTCTAGTAAATAAGAACTTATCAAGATTCAACTACATCTAACTTGGTGAATCTATATACAGATTATGCAGTCAGGCCAAAGCAAGTGGGGAACAAAGAATGAAGGAAACTTGGTACTCGAAAATGTCGTCCAATGGACCGAAGACTCAGATATCGCTGTTTGCTGTGAACTATAATGTGACCTTCCACTTATGCCTTTTGAAGGGCAGAGGATAAAGAGGAACAAACACAGACTATTCATAAGGCAAACGCTGATGAGAATAAGATAATAGTATTTCATTTTTCTAACAATCAATTCGTTTTTAGCATATTTTGTAGTACACAGGAATATATCATAATGTCAAAGATCTAAAATTTCAGGAGAACTGCTAATTTTGCAGTATACAGGATCTTCATCATTACATTCAAACAGTGTCCATTTGTATTCCACTCTCCTGCTTGCTCAATCAACACTATCTCAACGCAACGTACAAACTCCGGTCTACCAGTGTCTCTTCAGCAATTTCCGAGCTGGATAATATACTTTGTTTAGTGATGGTAACAATCTTAATGCTATTAAACTTGCACTCACATATCCATTCTTACATACATACTGTGCACTGGCACATATTTCATTTCTTCACAATTTTAAGGTACCCAGAGTGCTCCTGGGGACTCAACGTACGTTTTAATCGCATATATCCGACAGCGTTTTGTAGGTGCAGTTGTAATTATTCGAAAATTATATCACTGCAAACGAATTAAAATCCATATTTGCTCAACCGCCCGTATCAGTGGAATCATCCGAATTAACATCTCATCTCATTGAAGGATCGAAACAAAGAAAGGCAGCTGCAGTCCCCATTATAGCAGCTACAGCACACGCCAAAAAACATAAAGCGTAGCGGCATCGAAAGTGAACGCAGATGAACCGTCCTTCGTCGTACGATACCATTCATCGAAAGTAAAGAGAATATCGAAACACGATATGGATGAAAAATCACAGCTCACGGTGAGCACAGAGCACTAAACTCAGAAGCTCCGGCAGCAATCCGGACTCGGAATATGAGGAAACTACAACAAGAAACAACTTTCAAACAGCGCCTCACCGGTTCTTGCCGCCTATCAGCCATATTGACAGGAAGTTTCTCTTTGTACTCACCGACACCTTACTCCAGACAAAGGAGTTGGGCGGAAAAAACAAACCCATAACAGATTCGATGGAATTCGAACCAAATACTTTTGAGTGGAAGGTTGGCACCTTAAAGTTCTGCGCTACAGCGACTGGTTCTTTTTCACATATTCTCATTTACACAACTGTTATGAATACGTGTTCATGTTTCTCAATGACTTCTTCATCTCTTTACATTACTGTTAATGTTTCTAAAACATCTCATGTGTTCTAGTCCTTGTGGGTCTATGTCTAAAACATCTCATGTGTTCTAGTCCTTGTGGTTCTATGTCTAAACATCTCATGCGTTATAGTTCTTGAGTTTACGATCCTCGTCTATGTCTATTATTCTTGTTATCGTCTTATAAGTTTTTCTATTTAGTTCTTTGAATAATATTCTGCTTTTACCAGCATTTTCATTTTCTCCTTGTTTTGATTAACTAGATATATGCTAATTTAGTAATTATAAATTGTTTTTCTTTGAGTTCATTCGATGACTAAACTTAATTAAATTAATTTTCTTATGGGCCTCTTCATCGTCCTCCTTAAAAGGATATTATTGGACCGTAGATGTGCTATGAAGTCGTTTAATTTAGGCCTTTCGGTCCAAAACGTCAGTCTTCATCATGACATTTTTGAGTATCGTGTTGAGTTCGATACCGACCCCTAACCCCGTAGATAGTATACCAGACTAGTTAATCTGTTTCTAGTAGTGAAGCAAGACATGGATGGTTATAGTGCCCCAGATCTAGACACAAGGATTCAACTATGATTGTCCGATTACCTTCGGTCTCATTGCTAACAGGTGATTTTTCCTAAACATGGAAATGCAATTAATATAAATATTAGGAACTGTATTTTTTAATCTCTTCTTTGTACTTTGCTTTATTTTTTTTTTAATAAAGACATTTTTAAAAGCACACGCGATGTATTGTTTACTTTTTTCCACGAAAAATTGCACTAATTGCACTATTTGCACCTTTCGGTCACAAAAATTGAACTTTATCATGCCTTATTTTTTTTTTTTCATATGAAATTGGATTGTTTTTCCTTGATTCTTTACTTGGGAGTTTTCTACAATGAATGTCTTGCTTTTACGTAAACATTGTGAATATTGTCATCTTTATAGATTGCTGCTGACTGTTATTTGTTGCAAATAAAATAATTTAATTTTTGTATTATTGTTATTTTTTTGGAACAGAAGAACTCGATATAAAATTGTGACTTTCATGTAACTAACTTCCAAAGGTATAGACTGTTTTAAATAAATAAATGCGACAGATTCAATGAAGTTTAAATAGTGAATAATTTCAGAGCATGGCAATAACGCTAAGGGTAGAGAATATTATTTAAAAATTCATGTTATAGTTTTGACCGTCAGAGGTTGCGGTCCGTAGTTTATTTAAAGTTAATCTGTGCAAGTAGGCAAGTAAAGACAATACTGGTGTACCTAGTGTATTTAATGTATGGAAATAACATGTGATGGTGTGTGCTGTTTAGGATACCTACCTTATTTTATTAAATTTATTATATTGATAATTTCGATACTCACCTATTTTTTTAAAATGCTCTTTACGTAACGTGTTTAAAAGATAGATGTGTTTTTATGATAATTATACCAGCTCAATATAACTACTCATCAGTGCCTTGATCGTTTAAATTCATCAAATACCAGATATTGTTTTAATGTGTTTGTTTTCACTATGCGTAGACTGGCGTGTGCATTACTAACATTAGTGAATATTACGTATATGTGTGTGTGTGTATGTATATACTACTCTAAATTAACAGATAGAGTATATGACGAGTACGTTGCACTGTAGATAAAAGATTGTGGAAGGACATGATCGCCTACGCCAACCAGTATGGCACATGATAGTGATGATGACATGTTGGATATAAAAGTAACTAGCCTTGTCACTCCAAGTGGCGTATAGGGAATATGATGTTAGTGACTATATTTTTTACAGACCTTCGGCACTTGATTTATGGGGTAATATGGTCGCTATTACGCCCGTGCCGCTTTACTTTCCCAGAAAAAAAAAAAAAACTTGGTACCCATTTAAGACTGGGTGAACCTCTCTTGTCCTTTGTAGACCAGTTCACTAAACACTGACCTGTCGCGGCTCCCACATGTTAGATATGTTGCTTTATAATTACTTTAGTAAACATATGTAAGGAATATTTATTATGAGGCAACTGCGAGAGTAGGTATATACAAATAATAGCTTCTACTTGCATTTTAGTTCACAATCGAAAATGTCAAACATTCATCAGAAGGTTAAATAAATGTAAGCACAGTCAGGGTAAATATCGAAGTTTTACTCTTCAAGATTGCACATTGCCACAAAGTAAGCGAGCTAACTAACCCGTCTTTGTCGCTACCTCCAGAAACTATCCCAGGTAGTCGCTCAGGTACATGTCACTTTTTTTGTGTGCATTTTCCAAATTGCTAAACAAATAACCGAGCATGTGTAGTGTTTATGTTATTTTGTTGTTGTTGTTAGTGATTACTTACATTTTTATGTTGTATGACTCATGGTCTTCGTGCTCTGTAGTATAGGGAACAGGCAAATGATAGCAGTGCTGCGATAAAGCTGGTAGTAGATAGCAAGTGATAGAGTGTGGTGTACACTCCTAGAAAGTATGGTGACAACAATACAAAAAAGGACAGTACAAATTATTGACGTTCGACCTTCATGGGGCATTCTTCAGAAAACAAGGACAACACAAGCTGACAAGGAAATGAAGATATACTGAACTACATGTTATGGAGTTATATCAGTTTTTGTTACTCCATCTATTCTTTTTAAATTCTTAAACTTATTTCGAATTTATTTAGCATACACTTCGTACTTAACATATGTTTACTGTGTTAGACCAGTGGCACATTTTCTATGATACCGCAGCTACCGCCGGTAGCCTGAAAATATTAACGAAATACAAAAGGAAAAGGTAATTTATTATATTTTTTAAATATAATTTTATTACAAATTTTCGAATATTCTATAACACATTTCGTAGGTCAATATGATTTATTTGCTTTGATTTGCATTTATTAAAGCAAGGTTTTCCTCTGAACACTATAACGTTTGTGAATGAAATCAAAACTACTATACATTAAAACCTCTAGAAGCCAGCGGTATATTTTTCCTCTATCGGGACCTTTTATTAACGACCCTGCATTAAAAATGGGAGTCAAAATATATAGCGGATGTTGCCGCAAGAGCAATGCGGTTTCATGGGTTATTTTTAGCTCTAGCCAATCAGAATCGTCACAAAGTGAAAGTGAAACTGTGTCTGATTACCGGAACTTCCTTAGCTATTTATAACTACGTTATGCGCATCAGCATATGTAGAAACAACTTTTTCTGCTCTCAAGAGAATCAGATCTTATTGTCGCTCAACTCAGACACAAGAACGCTTATCTGGTTTGACATTAATGTCCATTGAGAAATCATTCCCTCAGAAACTTAGAAACCGACCCAACAGTACTTTCAATGACAAAGTCATCAAGACATTTTCCTCCCAAACAAGACGGATATAACTAACATAAATAAGTAAGTAATTTAAAATGAAGTGATGTCATTAGAAAATATTACTTTATGCTAGCCTACGGAATATAATGTATGTCTTTATTTATTATGTAGCCCAGACCCCAAAACCAGTATACGCCACTGTGTTAGACCCATCTCTGTTTCTTGTGGCTATTTCGACGTCTCTCTTCTGCAGACATAAAAATACCCATTCGTTGAAACTTCTTATGTTTTTGTATGTTAATTATGTATGTCAGTGACTATATTCCTTAAACATTGCAGGTTATATTTCTGGGCGCAATTTATGGCCTTCTAGTTTTCTGTAGATGTAACAATTTGTGACGTGTTCTCTCCTAAAATTATTCTCTTTCTTTTGTGATTGCACTGATTATTAACGTTACTAAATGTACAACTATCAATGAAGGCAAGCAGTCTCTTCAAAGCACTGACACATGAAACAATATGTCCACCTGTCAGCTTTTTTTTTTAGCGGTGTGTATTTGTAATGGAGTATTATAGGTAAGAGGTAAAGAATGTATACATAAACTGTTGAAATGTATTCTTACAATCAATTCGTTTGTGCTGAAGACGTCAACTTTCTACCTTAGTTACAGCCAGTTAAAGCCAGTTAAAGCCAGTTAAAGTCAGTTAAAGCCAGTTAAAGTCAGTTAAAGCCAGTTAAAGTAAAGTCAGTTAAAGCCAGTTAAAGTCAGTTAAAGTCAGTTAAAGCCAGTTAAGCCAGTAAGTTAAAGTCATCTTCAAAGCTCATTTAAGAGATCACCTCACATAAACTCCAGCGACGTATTTGAGTTTTCCTCTGTCCAGTCAGTTGTTAGATTCTAGATAATAAACTGGGTATGCATTTGATGATTTTGGTAAATTGATCTAGCATCCCATATAACTGCATACAACATTTTAAAACTATAAAAACGCACTATCTTTTGCGATATAATCCAAATTGAAATGTCTGATTAGAGGTTAAATGGGAAGCTAGGAATAAAAACAGCACGCCCCGTGCAACAGTCAAATATGAACATGTTAGAATTTGTATTACCTCCGTCTCCACTCCAATCCCAATATAAAGAACTCAACCCTACAGCAGTTATTAAACTAGTCTACGTTGGGAATTTAATGGAATTTATTTTACTGGACATACCGGTTTCTCGGTTCAGTTTTTCTTTCTGGTTCGGATTTTCGTTGGTAGAGACAGCAGTAGTCCTGTCGCATTCACCTGACCACATACTCAACATGGTTTTGGCGTCCGCGCACTGAATATTGCTGCATGTGACCGGCCGTGGAGTGTAGTGAAACTTTGCCTGGTCGCGGCTTTGCCCTGGGACGAGATGTGTGATCTTTGTTAGACTTCAAATTTGCCACCAGCGGGACTACGGTCAGATTGAGTGTCGCACCGAAGTGGAGACTTCATTTGTTGGGACAGCGATTCTTGGTTACCACCCCCTGATGGTAAAGTCTATGCTGGATTTGGCGCGGGCTCATGGAGATTGTGCTCCCCGTGACGGCCGTTACATCGACCCAAAAGCACCCATTTTGAGATGCGCACAATGTGTACAGATTCATGCGCCAAATTCAGTAGAACAGGTTTTATAAACGTAGAACAGTATGGACGTTGAGGATGGACACTTTGATAGTTTTTGGAACAGGCCTGAGCAGAAATGGGAATGCCCCACATACAGTGACGTAATTTCGTTCTAAAGTCTAAAGTCTAAAAGTCTAAATCCTTTTATTGGAACCAGGTTTTCCTGGAATGGAAAGATAACATTGGTCACATTATCCAAAAATGTGTTGATTGTCTTAGAAAAATGCGGACAACAAAGCCATATTCTTGTTTTCCACACTGTGTTACATGTTTTATTTCTTGTTGTTCCTTTTTAAGATACGGAAAGTGAAGTAATAGTTTAGCCCCCTGATCAGGTTTACGTGAAGCCATAGAAGCAGGTTGTGGATGGTGTTAGGGGAGCAGCCGACAAGTACTCCACTCAGTAATGACGGTCACATTTTCTCATTTGTAGAGACAATATCTGCCATCTTCGACTAGTTTAATCACTGCCATCCCGGAGAAGATTGGGCACCGCCAGATTATCTTAGCCGTTAGAAACAGATGGCAGCAAACTCTTGAAAGAGATAGGAAGATAATATAAAAGAATGAACAACCCTCGACTTCGTAGAATCTCAAAAAATGAGGAAGATAGAAATATATGGATAAAGTAATCAGATGTATATCAGTAGTATCCTAACAGCCTTCAAGGTAATGGGATGAAGAAGAAGAAGAACGAATAGAAGAAAAGTCGATTAAGAAACGGTCGTCACAATATTATTTTACATATGAGTAATATTAGTTAGGAGAGGGACCGTTTAGTACCCACACCAGAAATTGAACAATACACACATATTTCATAAGGGACTTCCGTCTACAAGATGGCGGATCTAGTCCAAGCCCTCTCGATCGCTGCAGAAAATGCACCCAGGGTCTGATTAATTTCGTATCTTCTTTGCACTTTTCTGCGTTAAAGTCAAAATGATGATATGCTTGATACATCTGTGTTGCTAAAGTGAGGTCGTAGGCGACGACAGTCTGTTTTTGACGAATCAAGTGTTGTGAGTGATACCTTCCACCGTCTAGACTTGATCTGCGCTTTACGTCACTCATTGGTGCTGTTCATGACCGTTGATGGTATTCTTTGACGCAAGTTATTTCGATATACACATTAATGTAAACTACTTCGTCAGCCGCAGTTTTGTCTCTTTGGGGAATTTGCTTCGTATTTTGTTCGTCGTAGGCTGCTTACACTAGAGTAATCACACAGAAATCTAAATGGAACGAGATTAAGTTTTGGGTGACATTTTTGTGTGCTACGTCATCGTAATGGTTCCCTAAACCGGGCGCGCACAAATCTTACGGTCTGCTGTTTGATGTGCGACGGGGATAATTTGACGACTGTGTGTCTATATTTTCGGAATTGGAGTCAACAACGATGGCCTAACATCATCTAGTGCTACGACGATCATCATTTCAAGAGGACGTGACTTACCGGTATTTGGGGATAGGCGGCAGGAACAATTGAAAGCAATGCATGAAAATCGTTCCTTGTTGCAGTTTCCTCACATTATAAGTCGCATGTCTGTGTTAGTCACCTCTAGTGACTCGGGCAGACGGTGCTCGTAAACTGGGAAGGCCGACCGTCTAAGGGCAGAATCCCCCTACAGAAAAGATCATCTGCTGCCTTGCAGGAAGATTGGGACAATCAAAGGCTAAGGAAAGTAAACCTGAATAAAATGCTGGCTGAAATCGGATGCACTGGGCCACTGGCGCAGAACACAGTGCAACGTTTTAACGGGTGTTCAGTTGGAGTGGATATGGTAGACTCTAACTGTGATGTTCTGTTTGTGGGGGCGATCAACACACTTGGCCTGACAGCTGACTTCATGTGAGAGTCTGGGATCCTACTCTGACTGAGTCCTGATCGCAGACAGACAGGCATATTTCATAAAGTTATTTTACAAACAAAAGAAACAAATTAATTATGTCTACCACTGTTACAAGAAAGATGTATATTTTACAGCTATATGTTACTGTACAATACTTTTAATATAATTTAGCCAGGTATAGATTCTATAGAGGTCTCAATCGCTACGAAACCCGGTATTCCTTTAATGGTTTAACCACTAATAAGGGTTTTGTAACGGAATTTAAAGCAAACTTACTTCATTTTGTAAAATATGTGACGAAATGAATAGGCTGGAAATGACAACAATTTGCGTCCAAACAGGATAATAATTATTGAGGACTTGTCGGAATCTCGGTAGCGAGTAAGGTGACCAGACGTCCCGATTTTTCAGGGACAGTCCCGATTTTTTACTGTTTTTTCAACCTTTGTCCCGGATTTGTTACTGTCCCTAATTTGTCCCGATTTGGCGGATTTTTTAGCTTTTGTCCCGGATTTTGTTAAAATACATTAGGGACACAAACGTTTACCATTTTGCCATATGGTAGACGTCTCTTCGACTTAAAAATATACATTATTCCGTTGTTGTGTAGAAAATGTTTAAAAAGTTGAACTGGCTGCTCATTTGGCGAAACAGTAGCAGTAAATGCGCTCGAAGTTTTAAATCTTCTATACTGAAACAAACACTGACCAGAAAATTACAGCACAGCCACTCTTGTTTCACCTTCCATTTAAGTGAGTATCACGAACTTTTTTTTAATCTCCTGATAACGTTTTGTAAGCCAATATTGTTAGGCGTTTTAATTAGTTTTAAACGTTTTAGTTTTTTTTTATTATTCACTTGAAAAAGACAGAAGAAATGTCATTTTATTGATGGAAAATTAAAGTCAAATTAATCCGTCTCGGATAGGGTTTCAAAAAATATGGTCACCTAAGTGACATGCCCTGTATAAGTGTTTATCTTGAAGATATAACAAAATCCCGCAAAGGATTAGCCGCCTTGAAGGTCATGGCAGCTGCCAACATCGAGCAGAGGCTACTTACTCTTCTGTTCCAGGGATTAGTCCTGGCACCAATCGAGTATGCCCTGGCCATTCTTACTGTCAGTACGACTCAAATTGATAGGCTGGAGAAAATACAAAATGAAGCCATGCGCATTATCCTGGGATGTACGAGGGACACTCCCTGTGTAGCAATGAGGTATCTTCTTGACTTTCCAACCATGGATGACAGAATTAAGATCTGGAGAGCACGAGCATACCTGAAGATTAGTACAGATACAGAGCATCCATTGCACCACGTGCTCATCACAGAGAAAGGTACCAGGCTAAAAAGAGGCAAATCATGGGCAGAAGATGTCATCAAACAGGTCTGTGGGCTTACCAATATCAGCGTTGGTGAGGAGTGGATACCGATGCCTACGTCATTCAAGGGAACTTTCTCATGTAATGTCACACTCGACAGGAAAAGTAGGGAACAGAACCCAGTCGTGGTTAATGCTGAGGTCAACGGTCTCATCTGCGATAATACCGATGAGAAAGATGCAGTCATCTATACAGACGGATCTGTAAGACGACACGAAAGAAGTGCATGGGCATTTACAGCACGCTCAGCAGGCAGAATAGCCAAGGAAGACAGTGGTGCATACGCCATGACCACGAGTAGCATGACAATGGAGGTGATGGCAGTGACCAAGGCATTCAAATGGTTAGAGTCACAAGACTACATCCACGCATGTATACTGAGTGATTCGATGAGCATGATAAAAAAAGTGGAGGCGGGCTATGTACGCATGCAATGGGTAGAGTCGTTGCAGAAATCCAAAATACGTAAGGTCACCTTTGTCTACATCCCTGGACATGCGGGAGTACGGGGAAATGAGAGAGCGGACAGGTTGGCTAGCTGCGCTGTCGTTGAGGACGGGCAACCGATGGATCGGGCGGACATCATCAATGCCCTTCGAGATGTTGGAAGAGCACAGGACTTCGACAAACACAGATCAACGTCACTTCTTCGGATGATGGAAATGGGAGTTAAGATGGGCACGGCCAGAAATGAGAAACTTGGTGGCCGTGTAAGAAGTACTTATCAACCAACATAGAACTGGAATCGTCAGTCGCTGGACACTGAGGGAATTGCTGAGGAGGGGATCTGAGCACCAATGGACATGTTCGGAGTGCAATGATGATGACCCGCAAATAACTCAATAACTCAATAACTTATCTTGAAGATAAAAAGGTTATTTCGTAGCTTATACAAGTTATGAGTGTGAAATTTTAATCGAAACTCCTAAACAATATTTGCATTAGACGATGGCAGGTTCAATGTGCATCCTCACAGTTATTACGTTCTTGACTGCGAATTAGAGATCATTATTTTGCATTTGAGGGAGCCGCGATAGCTCAGTGGTTAGTGAACTGGACTACAAAGGACAAGAGGTGGGGTCGATCCCAACCGACGGCTCCGGTTCACCTAACCTTTAATTGGTACCAGATTTTATTCTGAGAAAGTAAGGCAGCACGGGCGTAATACCAACCACATTACCCCAAAAATCGTGTGCCGAAGGTCTGTAAAATTTATGGTCACTAACACCATATTCCCTATACGCCACTTGGCATGACGGGGTACTTTACTTTTTTTTTACTATTTTGCATTTGAACCCGTTGCACTCTAGACCTGAGTCAACAAAAGAGTCTAAAATTGGGAAATTTTAACATTCGTGAATAATTTAACAACTTTAATGACATTGTTTCAGTAGCAGTCATAATATGTGTTCATCAATTATTAATTCACCTGTTTGCAAAAAATAATAATAATAATAATAATAATAATAATAATAATTCTTTTTTAATTATTCTTTAAACTCTGATTTTTTCCTCAATTATATTTTTTTTTACCTGATACTTGCTTCCAATCTTCCAGTCTGCAAAAGTTTCAAGTTTTCAGCTTTCCTAGTTGAAAAACTGTCTTCGCTGGTTCGCTCTCTCTCTCTCTCTCTCTCTCTCTCTCTCTCTATATATATATATATATATATATATATATATATATATATATGCATGTAATGTTCTTAAGGGATAGATTATATTCCTATTACCATGCATTCCCAAACACATTTTCAAAAACATCGTTGTATTAAGGTCATGATGATTCTTATTATGCACTCTTTTGCAATGTAAATACTCGAACTCGGTTTTGAAATGTTTAAAGGTTAAAAAAGAAAACAGGCTAAGTGTATTAATGACGAAAACGGCATGCAATTCAAAAACAGAGAATCCGGTTACATTCTTGCTATAAGAAAATGTCGCATCAATATTGTTTCAAGAACGGTTTCATTCCGTTTTTCCACGACAGAAAATACTTCATTGAAGAAATAGAAGATGACGAAACGAAATATCTACAACACTGCTTTTTTATGTGGAAAAAATAACAGAACAAGCAAAATAAGCAGAATCGTATTATGATTTACATTCTAGTGACAAAATAGAAATAAGTACAGCATAGAATATCCACAGAAATACGTACAACATAGAATATCCGCAGTAATATGGACAACATAATACTCAATATTCACAGTAATTATCATCATCATCAAGTACCGGGCCTACTGGCGTAGGTGTTCATGTCTCTCCACAACTTTCGATCTCGGCAGCTATTTATCATTTCTGTTGTTGACCTTCTGCCAAGCCATTTTTTTAAGCTGTCTGTTATTTTTTTCTCTTTGCTTCCCTCTATCTCTTCGTCCCTCCATTTTTCCGGTTGTTACAATATATTCCATTTGTTCTCTTCTCATTACATAGCTAAAAAATGATGATTGTTTCTTCCTATTATTGGAAATTAGCTCTCTTTTTGCTGGGACCTCTCTCAGGACTCTTCATTACTCTTCTTAGCTGTCCATGGTACTCTCAACATTCTTCTGTAAAACCACATTTCTACAGATTCCAGTGTTTTTCTTGTCAGTTGTCCTATTGTCCATGATTCGCATTCATATGTTTAGACTCGCTCTACGTAACATTTAAGAACTCTTTTTCTTGTTTCTATTGTCAAAAATGGATTGCATAGTATCTTCCTCATTTTTTGGAAAGCTGCTTTTGCTTGAGCCATTCTGCATCTCACCTCTTTTGTACATCTTCCGTCTGAGGTTAACAAAGTTCCCAAATATTTAAATTCATTTACCTGTTTTAATATTGTTCCACTTGTCTTTATTTTGCACTGAGGTGATGTCTTTTTCTTTGTTGTTACCATTACCTCTGTCTTTTTGCTATTAAGGCTGAGTCCTTTATTTTTGCTTTCTTTCACTATAAATAGTTTTCACAGTAATAGTTACACCATAATACTCTGTATTCACAGTAATATGGACAACAATAATATTCAATATTCACAGTAATATGGACAACATATTATTCACAAAAATATGGACAATATTGAATATTCGCGCCAATAATTACAGCATAGATCATCCACAGAAATATAGATATTGTAGAATATCTACCGTGTTCTATTATAGTTTAACGTTAGTATCATCATTGCGTGTCCTTTCATCGTCGAGAGAAATTTATTAGGTTCCATGTCTTTGTGATATTACTAGCGCATAGGTTTAGTTCTAATGTATGATACTTGTTTCATCCATTGTCTCTTAATGTGTCTTTTATGTTCCGTCACTTTTTCCTTTCTTCTAAGCTCCGTTGAGGATGTCTAGTGAAGATGGTGTTGCATATTAAAACTATTTGATTTGATATTTACACAAATAATTAAAAACTGGTGTAACCCATTTCCATTACTGGCTAAGATTTAAGAAACTTATAAAAGTTCCCATGACCAGTACTAGTCTGACCTCTCAAACTTGGATACAATATCAGTTTAGTCTAATCTAGAACATTAAAGACATCTTTCATAATTTTATTTAATTAATTAATTTATTTATTTTTTGCCTTTAAATAAGGCTGGGTGGATAATATATCTTTGAGAGAAACAAAAATAGATACAAACCAGAAAAAAGACATAGTACTCCAATAAACTGGAAAAAGCATCTAGGAACTGATAAAGTAAAGAAAAATGTGATATATATTGATGTCATCATTAAATCAGTCACGAAGATTAAATGAAACTGTGAACTATAGAGCAAAGATATAGAACAATGTTACAATATCAGGTTGCAGTGAACTCAGTAAATGAGGCGGTGAACTCGGTAAATGAAACAGTAAACTCAACAAATGAAGCAGTGAACTCAGTAAATGAGGTAGTGAACTCAGTAAATGAGGCAGTGAACTCTGTAAATAAATCTAGTAGTGAACTCGGTAAATGAAGTAGTGAACTCAGTAAATGAGGCAGTGAACTCAGCAAATGAGGCAGTGAAGTCAGTAAATGAGGCAGTGAACTCAGTAAATAAATTTAGTAGTGAACTCAGTAAATGAAGTAGTGAACACAGTAAATGAGGCAGTGAACTCTGTAAATAAATTTAGTAGTAAACTCAGTAAATGAAGTAGTGAACTCAGTAAATGAGGCAGTGAACTCAGTAAATGAAGCAATGAACTCAGTAAATGAAGCAATGAACTCAGTAAATGAAGCAGTGAACTCACTAAATGAAGCAATGAACTCAGTAAATGAAGCAATGAACTCAGTAAATGAAGCAATGAACTCAGTAAATAAAGTAGTGAGCTCAGTTTATGAAGTAGTAAACTCAGTAAATGAGGTAGTGAACTCATTAAATAAAGTAGTGAACACAGTAAATGAAGTAGTGAACTCAGTAAATGAGGCAGTGAACTCGTTAAAAATGAGGTAGTAAACTCAGTAAATGAGGTAGTGAACTCAGTAAATGAGGTAGTGAACTCAGCAAATGAGGCAGTGAACTCATTAAATAAAGCAGTGAACTCACTAAAGAAAGTAGTGAACTCAGTAAATGAGGCAGTAAACTCAGCATATGAAGCAGTGAACTCAGTAAATGAGCTAATGAACTCACTAAATAAAGTAGTGAACTCAGTAAATGAAGCAATGAACTCAGTAAATAAAGTAGTGAACTCAGTAAATGAAACAGCTCAGTAAATAAAGCAGTAAACTCAGTAAATAAAGCAGTAAACTCAGTAAATAAAGCAGTAAACGTAGTAAATAAAGCAAACACAGAAATTAACATATTAGAGCTCTTTTTAAAATCTAATTTGTACTTGATCAAAGTTTAATAAGGTAAATACAATAAAAACAGCAACACTTCACACCTGCGCTACCCAATATTTGATGAAATGTGCATTACAATTTGCACATCAAATAAAGAAATTATCAAGCTAATCGGATCATCCAGCTCGCTTGACATTCATGCGAGATATATCAGTTTAAGTATGCTCATAATTTGATCACCTGAATAGCATTCCAGACACAAGGAAAACTCAGAAAGAAATTAAAACACAAACAGCTGACACACTGGCACACCAAATGTCGTCATTACTGATACACTCAAACATTGGTGGTGATAGGAAACCAAACTATAACGTATTGGTGTCAACTCTATGTTATCAGTGCCATACACTGTCCACGTAACAAATAATAGAAATTATATTTGTGCCAACTATATGTTATCAGTGCCATACACTGTCCTCGTAACAAATAATAGAAATTATATTTGTGCCAACTCTATGTTATCAGTGACATACACTGACCTCGTAACAAATAATAGAAATTATATTTATGCCAACTACATGTTATCAGTGACATACACTGTTTTCGTAACAAATAATAGAAATTATATTGTGCCAACTACATGTTATCAGTGACATACACTGTCCTCGTAACAAATAATAGAAAATATATTTGTGCCAACTACATGTTATCAGTGACATACACTGTCTTCGTAACAAATAATAGAAATTATATTGTGCCAACTACATGTTATCAGTGACATACACTGTCCTCGTAACAAATAATAGAAAATATATTTGTGCCAACTACATGTTTTCAGTGCCAATTGCTGTCCTCGTAACAAATAATAGAAATTATATTTGTGCCAACTCTATGTTATCAGTGTCATACACTGTCCTCGAAATAAATAATAGAAATTATATTTGTACCAACTCTGTGCTATCAGTGCCATACACTGTCCCTGTGTAGGGTCCTAGGCATGAAGGAAGATCACAGTGTGTGAGGTGAGGTTAGTTAGAAAACTATTACTGATATCAAACTTGGATGATGAAAACAGCGCTAGAAACTATTCATTGCGTATATATATATATATATATATTTATATATATATATATATATATATATATATATATATATATATATATATATATACGGCAGCTGCGATAGCTCTGTGGCTAGTGAACTGGACTACAAAGGATAAGATGTCGGATTCGATCCTGATCGACGATTTCAGTGTTCATCCAGCCTTAAATGGGCACCTGATTTTTTCTGGAAAAGTAAAGCGGCACGGGTATAATACCCACCATATTACGTCACCAATCATGTGCCGAAGGTCTACAAAAGTTGTAGTCACTAGCACCATTTTCCCTTTACACCACTAGGCGTGACGAGGCTCTTTACAGTTTTTTTTTGTTTGTTTGTTATAAAATCTAACAAATTGTGTTATATGCTAGCAATTAATTACTCTGCCTGCATGCAGCAACTTAAAAATCTGGCGATTTGGCCGCAAGGCAGGAAGTCAATCAATTGAATCGTTCACTTAATAGCCAGGGAGTTTGGCCTACTTCTTGGTGAGGAACGGTCCGTTCAACCTCAGACTAAGTCCTTCAGGTTATTTTAGACCATTGCCATCCAAACAATGAAGTGAAAACGACTTTTTGGCTAGTGCCCATGCGTCGCAGCGCGGTCGTATCCATAATTAATTCCGCAAGACAAGACGATCAAACGCAACTCAGTATAAGATATCAGAGCAACTAAACAGGATAACTAAGTACTGTCAAAGAGATTCATTAGTAACATCAGACATATCAATTAGTGACCTCAAATAGACCATTTTGTTTATGTCTGTCTATATAGGTTGGAACTGTTTCCATGCTAATTTTTAAGTTGACTATTTTTATGTCTTCTGAATGAACGTGTCGAGATGCGACTACAAATAAAAGTTGAGTTTTTAGACAAAAACACTAAGGTAAGAGCTCATTACTAATTTACTTCACTAGCATTCTTTACTCTCTCATGAAACTGCGTCTATTGTCGCGTTTTTGCCCGGCACTACCGTTTATAATCGAAGTTTGATGGATAAAGGAAGATTATATTCTTCTCCTCAAGTTGCATGCTATAGTCACATTTGTAAAATATAGAATTGGGCATAACTGATCTGAGAGAAATGATGACATTGGCGCCTATCAAGGATTTTTTTTTTAATAATCGATATCTTTTATTATTAGTAAGTTGCATCAAGGGGAAACAAAATAACCTAATTCTCTTCTGATATTTGGTAACATCCATCCTAAATATTATGTTTTTGTTTTTCCTGAATCTTCATGACAATCTGATGCCTGTAAATGATTTCTATTTCTTTTTAAATAACTGATCCTGCAGTCTTCCGTTGCTAACATCGTTTAAAAATAAACTAATAAATGTTCTTTCTTGAACTGTATGTTTTGTTAAACTAAATTATTTAACTAATAGCACGTTTTAGTACAATTATAACTTCTGAAGTTTGTTATTCAATAATACTCAATTCGAACAGTTTTCAACACATACTTGGATCTTCTAAAGACATTTTAAACGTCTTTGATATGTCATACGTGCTGCGTGTGCGTTTTGGGTTGTTATTCTATACCTACTTGGCTGGTTTGTGTTCTGCGAGGTATTAATGCTAGAGGTGATGTTAGCAAATAGTTTAGATTACTCGTAGGATGAACAGTAGAGTTATTGTACTTGAGTCCCCCTAGACCGGCAACATTCGTTGAAAAAGACTCTTCTGGGTTTAATTTACAACTAATGAACGTTGAAACTACAATAGATGACACTGAAGTAGACAACTAATGAACGTTGAAACTATAATAGATGACACTAAAGTAGTCAACCATCTTGATCATCATTACAGACTTGAGACAAATAAAGAGAGTAAGTTTCTAACTGCGACATTATTCTTTCGAAGACATGGCCGCCTCAAGGTACCGCAAATTCGGGCACTTGCACGGGGCGCGCTATGTGTTTAGGGCCACCATCAAAAAACTTCCAAACTTTTTATTTTTTTCCCCGTAAAAATGGGTATAATTGTACTTAAAATCGGCGTCGAAGTTCAGCTTTCCCAGGCAGCAGCAACCATAGGGCAGTCACTGAAGAGTTATGTTGGGTCTTTTGGGGGATGCTAAACTTCAATAAAACTAACAAGTTAAATAATTGACAGGATGGACCACAAACAAAGATGCTTAACAGGGCTAAAATTTCATAGTTTGTTTTAAAAAAAAAAACATTGATTTACCATGACAAGTGGTAGAGAAGTGGAAATAACATTTAATTTACTGGGCAGGGCAGCAGGTGGCCGAATCGATAATTCGCTGGGCTTCAAACAATGGAAATACGGGTTCGAATCACTGTAGTGTCAAATGTTTTTTTTCTCCTAAGGAGGAAATAGAAACTTATACCCTAACCCTTCGCTGCGTCTGCACTGGAAATGCGGCTTTTATCCTTCGGTCCTACAATTCTGGGCAGGACAGTAGGTGGCCAAATCGATAATTCGTTGGCCTTCAAACCATGGAAATGCGGCTTTTATTCTTCGGTCCTACAATTCTGGGCAGGACAGCAAGTGGCCAAATCGATAATTCGCTGGCCTTCAAACTATGGAAATGCGGGTTCGAATCACGGTAGTGTTAAAAGTTTTTTTTTCACTAATGGGAGCAATAGAAACTTATATCCGAACACCTCGCTGCGACTACACTGGAAATGCGGCTTTTATTCTTCGGTCCTACAATCGCCCCTCCCCTCCCCGCGGACCCCAGTAATTGGAAAATGCCGAAGCGATATCTTTTTTTTACTTACTGGGCCACATAATTTGAAGGTGAGAGGGCTAGTGCTTTCTATGTATCAATGTATCCAGAATTTCAAAGAAGCTCAGAGAATAAGCAGGTGCAACTTCCAGGCGATATAGCACGCAATAAACAAAATTTAAAAACACATTATTTGGTTTCTTGAATCCTTCTTGTCTCTATACGAATTAAAGTGTCAGTTCTTTTCTGTATGAGCTGAGTTAGAAAAGAAGATTGGATATATCCAATTTTATTTTAAATTCTAAATTGGGTTAGACTAAATGTGCAAGCAAAGAATTAAAGCAGCCGCGAGTAAAGGTGATAACCTTCACATGTTAACGGATACAAGCCTGTGCCAGAGAGAGGTTACCCATTAACATAGCGATTATTTAACCACTTAGAGAGGGCAGAATTACAGGCAGACCTAGATTAAGATGAAGTGACAACATCAAGGAAAACTTACAAAATATTCTATGCGTAAGGCTATCAGATAGGGGAATGCTAGATTTGTGTTCCTACCTCGACACGTATAGAACTTACGAGGATGTGATTGAAGAAGAGGAAGAAGCAACACCAGCAACAACAGAAAAATGAACCAACAGCAGCAGCAGAAAAGATGAAGAAGCAAAGGTTCACGGATGACTTGCGACTGGTAGACGGAAATAATCACTGGTAGACCAGAACGCGATAGTTCAGACGAGAACAATTTTAGCTTTCAGACAAAACAGCACAATACGTCAGAGAGTAGATAACAGCAGACTGATTCTGGACTGATGAAACGTTGTTACGTTTGTGGTTTCTCTACAAGAAATTAATGGCTTCATAAAACATCGTGTTGTAACCCAAATTCGGCTCATGAGGCTCTCTGGGGGACAATATTCTTTCTGCGGCTAATGTTAATGTTGCAGATAAGAGAGGATCTACTCTATACTATAACGCTGGTTGATTTATCAAAGAGTTGTGTACTGTGGTGTCGCATCGTTCTTGTGAGTCACTGGCAAATGTTAAACTCAGGAAATCTGTCCACAAGGAAACGTCAGTGACTGACGCGATGAATGTTTCTTTGCGATTCTTGCCTCAGTGAACAGTAGGTTGTAACTTGTAAAAAAAATGTAAAGTACCCCCGTCACGCCAAGTGGCATATAGAGAATATGGTGTTAGTGACCATACATTTTACAGACCTTTGGCACATAATTTTTGCGGTAATGTGGTCGGTATTACGCAAGTGCGCTTTACTTTCCCAGAAAACAATCCGGTACCCATTAAAGACTGGGTGAAATGGAAGCCGTCGGTTGGGATCGAACCCTACCTCTTGTCCTTTGTAGTCCAGTTCACTAACCACTGAGTTTGTAACTTGTGTCTGTAATATATTTTTGCAATCATCTACTGCGTTGTTCTACTTTCTCCATAAACTGTATCCAACGATGTTCTTCTTTCAGTGTCAACAATTTAATGTCTGGGATGTCGAATAAGGCAGGTAAATTATTTTGGACACACAAAGAAACACATCCACTTGCTGAAAGTCATCTTGGAAGGAAAAATACATGGTGAAATAAGCGAAGGTATGTTTAGTTTCATTTAGTTTAGTTTAGTTGTTTAGACGATAGGTCATTCTTGTTGCACATCGTACAAGTCTATAGGTACACTGATAAACTCCGAAGTATATCCCTCAATGTGTAGCGACTAACGACTAATGGTTGACGAGTCTTAATTCCTACGTAGAAGTCCCAACTGTACCACCATGTCATTCATCTGTTCTAAGCTCTCTGTTCATGATTGCAGAAAGTGGCGTAGCAAAGGTGGGGGGGGGAAGCGAGAGAAGTGACATCTGTCCTCGGGCGCAGCATCTGAAGTAGAAATTGACCATTGTTGCTATAGTTATTTACTTTCTTCTTCATCCTCATCAAACCATAAAAATGAGCCACGAAATACAGTTGTCCGTGTTCTACAACTAAAACATATCTGAAAGAGCATGACGGATCCCTTTATGGCTCACACTTTGTCATGACTGGGCCAGGAAGGGGCGCAAGAACTGAATTTGTCCCCGGCGCTGAAATTTGCCTCTGGTTGGGGATTCAATGAGGCGAAGGTAGGAAAGAACTAAAGTGAACTGATAACATCAAGAGGTCGACAGTAGAGCCCATGCTCGTAGATATATATATATATATATATATATATATATATATATATATATATATATATATATATATATATATAACAACTATGGGAGATACTAACAACATCCGGAGTTAGCCAACATCTAACCAACCTAATTAATAGTCTCTATATCAACAGCAACTGCACAGTCAGAACAGCAACAGGTTACACAGGCCACTTCGAAGTTTGATCAGGTGTAAGACAGGGGTGCGTACTATTCCCCCTATTGTTTATTACATGCATAGACTATATATGCAAGTTAACCAACCAATCAGAGACAGAGGAGATCAACGAGCTTTTATTTGCAGACGATCAGGCACTAATACATGAAACAATATAAGACCTACAAGAATACTTAAACAAACCAACTGCACAGGCACAAAATACAACATGAAAATCAACATCAACAAAACAGAAGTCATGAATGTCGCCAAAAATAAACAAATCATCAACATAACTATAGAAGACAGGCAACTAAAACAAGTAGAGGAATTCAAATACCTAGGAAACTAAGTGACTAACGATATTTCACAAACAGCAGAGATAGAATCTAGATGCAACAAAGCTTGTCAAATCATTGGATAGTTATCACCACTATTGTCCAACAAGGAAATAACTCATGAGGTAAAACGAGCACTATACAATACAATCTTCATCCCAACGTTGTGCTACAAATGCCAGACCTGGAACCTAGATGCAAGAACAATAAGAAAAATAACTTCTACTGAGATGAAATGTGTTAGACGAATGACAGGAAACAGTCTGAGAGATAAGATCAGAAATGAAGAGCTGTGAAAAAAGCTAGAAATAGCCCCCGCCATAGAATATACAACGAAACAACAGATAAAATGGTTTGGCCACATGACAAGGCAGAAAGATCAAAACACAACATAACGAGCCTTCAACAAACGTGAGAATACCAGAACCAATGGTTGACCACGAATAAGATGTATGGATGGTATATTAGAAGCACTAGGAAACATAACAGCAGCAGAGGCGAACAGAGGAGCAAAAGACCGCAAATTATATCGCCCCTCGACGCTGAAAGGCACATTATGAAGGAAAGAAGAAAAAAATATATATATATAATGTTCAATGTAACTTATTTTATGCTATAACAAATTTTATCAGAAAGCAAATTCTGTAAGTCAAATCAGATCATTGTGACCTTCTTCTTCTTCTTCTTTTCTCTTTCACTGATACCTAAAAGGTGTCGTGGTTTATATCATTTGTCGTTCTTGTGCTGCTCGAATTGTCTGAATTAGTGATTTTCCTTTGTTGTTACATGTCTCTGTCACTGCATCTATCCATCTTCTTCTGGGTCTTCCTCTTGGTCTTTTTCCATGCATTCTCGAGAAGAACGTCCTTGATGGTGATAGGTGAGGATTCATTCTGACCAGGTGGCCAAACCATTTAAGTTGTTGTTGTTCTATATATTCTTGGCAGGGTTTTGTTCCTACCATTTTTCTTATGGTTTCATTTGGTATTCTATCTCTTCTTGTGTTGTTTGTTACTTTTCTCAAGCATCGCATCTCACATGTATTGATCTTTCTTAAATGTGATTTAGAAAGGGTCCATGTTTGACTTTCATAGCACAAAGTTGGTATGAAGATGCTATTTATCATTGTGACCAAGCCAACTAAATCATCTATACGTTAACAGAGCTCATATTATTTTCATTCGTTTACAATGCAACTTGATAATGTCGTACTGATATGCCTCTTAGGAAGCCTGATCCTGAGAGACAAAAGGCATTAGTTTGTTTTTATGGATATTCATCAAATACATTAATTAATAACTTGGCTTTCTGCGGTAATTATTAATAAATTATTAATAAAGCTGCTAATTTGTGGGATATATTTCTAGGGTGTGTCCTCGTAGAGGTCATTCACGATTATAGCACGTTGGGATGAAATATGCAAAAATCGGAAGCCGCTATGGATTTAATAGAATCTGCTGACCTCAGACTGTTGTGTTAGTTTTATGAGAGCCTATAGTCGTGGTATTGCTTATTAACAAACCCGATTACTGGTCACTCAACAATGTCAGTCACACGAGGGCACGAAAGCTGACGACTCAGATATATTGAGACAACAGCCGGCTATTAATTATAAAACAATGACATGTTTAGCTTCAATGACGAGCACTTGTTTCTATTTATCTAAGGCTCAAGAGTTGAGGAATACAATATGGGAAATGAGATATTTAATAAAAAGCCATATTTGTTTCGAAGAAGTGGATGAAAAAATAATTTCATTACAGGAAGATAAAAAGAATGGAACTACATTTTACATAAAAACTCTAGAATACAAACTGAAATTGTTGAGTCATTTCTCGAGCTTCGTTGCCTTTACTTGCCAATCCAGACGATTTGACTTCAATGATTGAAGATATCTACGAGACAGGTAAACATTGAAGTAAATAACAGCAACAATACGGCGACAGTCGTTCACCATCGTTTGTTATAAAACATAATTTCCTTACAATCTTTTATTCAAGTAATTTTTTTCATTGATTCATGAACATGTTCAAGAAAACCAAAGGGGGCTGGTCTCAAAGGCAACGGTTGGAGTCATCAAAGAATTCAAAACTAACTATGGTCTGTATATATTCGTACTTGGGCATTCGAAGATGAATCGAAACGAATGAGCTGACAGACTTGCTGGATCGGCTGCCGTGGATAGCGGACGTGGAATGTACTTGCCTGATAATCTTATTGCCTTCTGGGAGGCAAGGCGAACTAGTGATTGAAACAATCATCTCGAATCTATAGCTATGTTCAGACTGCACGAATGTGAGATAAAAACTGGAGCGCCGTTCAAGGAGACATAGAAGAACAGCAACTGAACACAAATTGAGGTCGTCAGTCTACACACACTGAGGGACATACTGGGGAGGAGACCTTTACACTTATGGACATTTCCGACGTGCAATGAGGATTATCCTTCGACTAAACTAAACTGAACTAAGTTTTACTTTACCTAGAATAGAAAACTGCACATTTCCATTACACTCAGTAGAAAGGACAATGCAACACCTTTGTGGCGGTCACGCTTTGCACTTGGGTATGTGTTGCAAGGGGATCCGAGTAGTATGAGATTATATATCCGACAATATAAGATTGTCCATTGTGCAATAAAGATGACTAAACTAAATTATACAAAACAAAACGATATGGAAATGGTAGTTAATGACGCGATTATTGGATTAACTGTTGGTGAAAGAGCAGCTCTGTATTGTTTCTGAATATCCAGTGCTTATTTCGTTAACAACAGTACGCTCGATATTGAACAATACAGTAACAGAGAAGAACAATGTGGGGTAAATAATGAAGTTTAAAAGGAATTAGCTTAACTACTAAACACTATAGCTCTCTCTTAAAAATTAAAGCAGTTTGTTTGGGAGTATTCAGGACTGCTTTAATATTAGAGATATCTTCTTCTTTACCTTTTAGCTCCCAGAGGAGCATAGGTCTTCAACAAACACTTTCCAAGTCGTTCTGTTTTTGCAATTCTTTTAAGATCATTCCATGTCTTCCCCATCATCTTCATCATTAGAGATATATTTAACGTTTATTATTTTAGTGGGATATCGTGCTAGAGACATAAATTATCTCAGGCGGGATGTGGTGAATACAACGTTGTGCAAAGGATATGTGACCTGAAGATGATGATGTAGAGATCCCAGAGTGATGTAGCTACGCACTCGCTTGCCGACGCGAAGGTTCGGTTTTTAAGCTCCAGTTGAAGCAAACATTTCAACTCTCGGGAGCCTCCCCGGCCTCTTTAAATGAATGACAGAAATGACAAATGAGGAAGGCCACTTCACCTGATGAAGCTGAGGATTAGTACAATAAAGTCAGTATCACGTCATTACCCATAGCCAGTTGCTATGGAACCACCTTTACCTTAACACATGTGGACTGTTTTAAAAACATATATTCTTTCTTGTTTTTCTATTTGTTATTTTTCTATTTTATGTTTTTTTTTCTTTCTGTTTTTATATTCCTGTAGAATGTATTTTGCGCAACGTCAGATATTGTCCTCTGGTGCCATCCAACATAAACATATATTTTTCTCTCTTCACCCTCCACAGGATCATGTTTCAGGTAAAGGACAAACATTAATATTTTTTGCAGAACTTATCTTCGAGATGTTTATTTTAAGTATCTTTGGCAAGTCTCGTGAGCTTGTCTTAATAACGTTAAAACGAGCTAGATGGTTCTTGTGTTAGTTTATCGTCTGGCTGTGATCTGCAGCATGCAATATTGATTTCAGTCTCAATTAAGTTTATTACCATCGTGACCTCATATCCTGCCGCCTTGACTTGTCTACATCTAAAAATAATTACAAATATGAAAGCAGAGTCAAGCAATGTAATTATATAATCTCAGGAAACCATTAACCTGGCTTAACAGTTTGGTTTCATTTTCCTGTCTGTTTGTAGACCAGTAAAAATGTTAAAAGACATGCAGTGTTTTTGTAAATTGATTCACACCACCCAATTTTATGTGGTTTCCAGTTAATTATTTGACAGTATTCGCATGATGGCCTCATCTTCTACATCTTCATTTCATCTTCGTCGTCATCCTTCTCACCTTTGTAATGCGACTTTCTACTTGTTCTTCCTTGCATCCTGATATAATTCTTCTTGCTCCGTACTCTCCGTATTCCTGGCCTTCTGCTCATTTCTCTTCTTCGCTTTCTTCTTTATTTTTGCTTCTTCTCTTTAAGTTTTGACATGCACATGGAAAGACAAGAGAAATATTACAACTATTTAACCCTTGAACTCCGGAATTAGCTTGTTGTTTGGAAGGGAATTTAGCTTTAATATATTTAAAATAAAACCTATCAAGGTTAAATCAAATTACATAGAGAATGCTACACAATATGATGAATGTACATAAGTTACATGGGAGCCGCGATAGCTCAGTGGTTAGTGAACTGGACTACAAAGGACAAGGGGTAGGGTTCGATCCCAACCGACGGCTTCCGGGTTCACCCAGCCTTAAATGGGTACTGGATTTTTTTCTGGGAAAGTAAAGCAGCACGGGCGTAATACCGACCACATTACCCCAAAAATCATGTGCTGAAGGTCTGTAAAATATAGGGTCACTAACACCATATTTCCCTATACGCCACTTGGCGAGACGGGGGTACTTTACTTTACATAAGTTACATGATATAATGTATCATTTAAAGCCAAATTACTGTCAAATCGGCAAGTAAAATAGATGCTTAAAAAAATAAAGCTAAATGTAAGAGGATGTGACAAAATGAATAAAAACAATGATATTGGAAGAGTAGGTGTAGCAGCAGTTTTGGCTTACATCCAGAGACAAATATAATGATTTAGACAGATGAATGCGTCTACAGCACGCTCTGTAGGCAGAACAGTCAAATAAGACAGCGGTATACAAGTTATGACCACAATTAGCATGACGATGGAGGTGATAGCAGTGACCAGGACATTCATTCGGTTGAGGTCATAAGACTACACCCATGACTGAATACTAAGTGATTCGATGAGCACGATTAGAAAAGAGTGAAGGCAGGATCTGTACGTGGGCAATGGGTAGAGTCATTAACACTAAATATTTAATGATCTACATGTTGAAACAAACATTAAGCATTAGATACAAAAGCAAAAAAGGGGACGCAAGACATCTCAAAAGTCTTTCTACTGGCCATAGATTTGATTATGAAAATAACTAAAAACAACAGAAATGGGATCCAGTGGTCACTGACCAAACAACTTGATGATTTAGACTTTGCTGATGACATAGCTCTCCTATCACACAGCCATCAACAGATGAAGGATAAAATGAGTATATTAGATGAGAGATCACAACAGCTAGGACTAAAGATTAATAGAGATAAGACCAACATTATGAGAATTAATGCAGTTGGCAATAACCAAATAAAACTAGGAGAAATACCTCTACCAGACGTACAATCTTACATATATCTGGGCAGTAATATAGATACAGAGAGAGGAACAAAAAATGATACCAAAATAAGGATATCAAAAGCAAGAGGAGCTTTCATTGCACTGGGAAACATTTAGAAATCCAAAGAAATTAGGTTAAATACAGAAATAAAAATTTTCAAATCAAATGTTAAGTCGGTCCTATTATATGGCTGTGAAACATGGAGAATAACAAAATTAACAATCACGAAGGTACAGACTTTCATTAATGGATGCTTACGCAGAATAAAGGGATGGAAATGGCAGGACAAAGTCACTAACGTGGAATTATGGAAATGTACCGGTCAAATACCAGTGGATAAAGAGATACAGCGAAGACGATGGCGATGGATAGGACACACACTACGGAATCCAACTGAGAGTATTACACAACATGCCCTTTTTTGGAATCCCCAGGGGAAAATACAAAGAGGAAGACCAAGGAATTCTTGGAGAAGACAGATCGAAGCAGAGTGAAAGATGATGGGGAAGACATGGAATGATCTTAAAAGAATTGCAAAAAACAGAACGACTTGGAAAGTGTTTGTTGAAGACCTATGCTCCACTGGGAGCTAAAAGGTAGAAGAAGACATCTCAAAAGATGGATTATCAAAGACTTCAACGACACATTATGTTGGTGGTACTATCGGCTGAGCTTTTTTAAGAGCTCATCCATTTTCTTCCTTAGTTTTTGTAAAACATAGGATAGAATAGAATAGATTATTTTTTTTTTTTTTACATTCACCAGCTTTCAATTCTGACGAAGTCCCTAGAGACTAGCAACTGAATTTTGCGTGTTAATCAGTTTCTTTTTCCTGACAGCCGTGTGCACATTGGTCCCTTGTCACCAAGGCAGATAACTATGTCATCGGGGGTGCTCATATTTTTTTTCTCGAAGAGTAATTGGCGTTTCAAGCCGGACCTCGGTGCTGAGACTATGGGTGGTTGCCGCAGAGAAAAATCATGAATAAAGATTCCAACTGGTGCAGCCAGGATTTGAAATCACAACCTCTTTGTCTCGAGATAGGCGTCTTGCCTCGAGACCAACTAGTCTCCCGAATCGATTTATAACTTGTAACTAGATGCATTATACAGTCACACCAATCAATCTCAATCTACTTAATTGTTAAGTTTCATGGGGATGTTATTAATTATGCATTTCATTAGATCAGTTTCCAATTATAGAAAGAAAGAAAGAAAGAAAGAAAGAAAGAAAGAAAGAAAGAACGAAAGAAAGAAAGAAGGAAAGGAAGAAAGAAAGAAATATAAAATATAGAAAGGTATATATACCATTATATGTGAGTCAGTGTCAAAGAGGTTGTAACCATGTCCTGTAGGGCTTGATCTTCCAGCCGTCAGTTGGCTAGAAACCTTCACCATCGACACAAACTCTCTTATGCTGTCGACATTCCTCGATCTTCACACATCATGTTGCTGTCGTTAATGATGACCATTTTATTGTTTACTATGTCTAACTTACTCTTCTACACCTTTGTTACTTGTCATCTCCTGGGAACGACAAAATGGTAGGGACAAAGTTCATGATGAGCTTAATGATATCTGTTTAATCCACGGCATTCTAGTTCTGTCACTTCCCACAAGCAATGTACAAGAACAGTGTTGGGCAATTTAAACAAAAGAGCTGCCGTGAACTACAATAACGGAACTCCTCAAATTCTCAACAAAAAAATCACTCTGTAATTTTGGGAATGATGTGACTTCAATGACGACCATACAGCTAAGCATTAACCGCTGATTTCTGGCGGGTAAATGCAATGCATCTAAATCATTTAAATATTATTCTATCTATTGACCTTCCGAGCCGTAACCGGCCCATAGGGCGTAGACCAAGATACACCTTCTCCTATATGAATTTTTTGTTCTAGCAGTTTTCTTTTAAAGATATTTTATCAAATCTCGCCATCTGTCTCTGTTCTGTGCAAGCAGTTCTATCTCATTGATGGAGCCGATTCCTGCTGCTCTTGCCTCTCTCATCAATGTTCTTCTCAGTGTCTCCTTGGGTCTTCCTCTTTTTCTTTTACCTGTTGTTTCCCATATGAGGGCCTGCTTTGCTATTCGGTTATTATCTCTTCTCATCACATGTCCAACGTATGACCATCGTCTTTTCTTTATTACTGAAGATATTAGTGGTTGATTGGCGATTTCTCTAATTTCCTCGTTTGTTTTGAATTCGTTCCATGCTATACCAAGTATTTTCCTTAGACATTTATTTTCGAATGCGTTCAACTTTGTTTCTATATATCTTGTTGTTTTCCAGCTTTCACACGCATACGTAAGGGTTGATAGTACATTTGATTTGAAGAGCCTAAGTTTTGTGTTTGTGCTGATAAGTTTTGATTTCCACAACTTTTCATGGCTTCTGAAAGACATTGCTGCTTTAGCTATTCTGATTCTAATTTCTTTGCTCGTATCCCCTTCTCGATCAATGTGACTTCCAAGAATATAATAAATATTATTACGACTTTATATTTTTTATGAAGACTGTCGCTGTGATAAAAGATGCAAGCTTAGATATCTCACCATGACCTATTTGCATCTTTATTTCACAACCAATAAGCATTACTTGTTTTTTTTTAAGCAATGAATAAATTGTATAATAACGGGAGAGGTAACCTCCTTGACAACGAATGAAGTTGTTTGTTCATCTGGAAAGAATCACAAAGGAGTCTATACCATAACAAACATATGTTTAAAAAGAATATGGAAGAAGAGCCTGTGGTCATCATCATCATCAAGTACCGGGCCTGCTGGCGTAGGTGATCATGTCTCTCCACAACTTTCGATCTCGACAGTTATTTATCATTTCTGTTGTTGACCTTCTGCCAAACCATTCTCTTAAGCTGTCTCGTATTTTTTTCTCTTTGCTTCCCTCTATCTCTTCGTCCCTCAATTTTCCTAGTTTTTACAATGTATTCCAGTTGTTATCTTCTCATTGCATGGCCAAAAAAATGTGATTGTTTCTTCCTAATATTGGAAATTAGCTCTCTTTTTGCTTTGACCTCTTTCGGAACATTTTCATTACTCTTCTTAGCTGTCCACGGCATTCTCAACATTCTTTTGTAAAACCACATTTCTACAGACTTCAGCCTGTGGTAGGCCGGGTGTAAGGTGAACTGAGAGCATCTGAGAAACGCTGATGAATCAACTAACAATGACTGATGCTGCAAGAAGGACAGAGAATTAGAGCTGTATAGCTCCTTCGACACCCGAAGAGGTATATGAGGAAGTGAAGAGAGAGAGAAAGAGAGAGAGAGAGAGAGAGAGAAAGAGGGGGGAGGGAAGAGAGGGAGAGTGAAAGAGATCAAACTTAGAACAATTTTTTAACATTTGATCCCTTTGTAAAATGCATAACTTTCTGAATGTAAATTATTATTTTTTGTTAACAGTGGAGGTTTTGCGATGTTTCCTTCATTCGCTGAACTGATACTCAAACTATGAACTCATGAAAAACAGATTTTACTGAAACTGAGGGTATCGGTTCGCGATACCGTCCCTTTGGTATGAAAAGCACTTCTGGTTTCTTCAATATAATAGAGTTCTTGAAGGTACTCGTTACCTTGGTACCGGAGTCTGCAGCTATTCTTAGAATCTTCTCCACAACTGAATAAGACCGATAATCGAATTCCATCATATTTCCTAAAGCACCATATAATTGCTTTCCTTTCCGCCTAATTTTTCTCTTTCATTTATATCCTTCTTCTTCTCTTGACATCACATTTATCCTTTTAATATTCATAGACTTCCTTTTTTATTCTTCTAGCTTTCTTCATATTTCTATTAAGGTCTTAATACTGCTCTTCCCCCAATTATATTTCATTTCGCAGTTTACAATTCTGTTCTGTACTTGATATCTTTATTCTTCCACCTTCTCCTTAACATTCTACTTTCATCTATTTTTACCCATTTTTCTACATTTAGCAATGTTAATTTATGATCCTATTCTTCACTTTATATTCATCTGCAAATATACTTTTTATCAATTGTTTTATATTCTACTTTCTACGTTCACCAGTCTAACCTCCCCTATTCTTTTAAACGTTATACATCCAATTACATTTCCTCTCACTTTTACTTCCCCTTCTCACATTTTCTTAACTTTTCTTGGTTTCATACTCCTTTTACTGTTCTGCATTCATCTCTATCATGTTTGTCATGTTGTGGACAGCTTTTTTTAAAAACTTTATATCACTTCATTTTCCTTTTGCACATCTATTTATAAATTTACATACATTATTATTATTATTTCGCATCCCTATTTCTTTATGGTGTAAGTTCCCTCTTTTTTACTTTGAATTCATCTTCAGGTTTTATATTTTGTTTCTCATTACATCTTTTTGCATTTTCTTTTTTAATCGTTATTTATTACTTTACATCTTTTCTTGTCTATTAATGTTATTGTTATTTCTTCTTATTATTATTATAAATCGCGAATTCTTAATCTACTGCCCTTAGGTAAGTGATTTTCTTCCTAAACATGTGTAGTCTTTCTTAAACATTTTTCTTTCTTATTTTATTTTCCTTACTTCTTTTTTAAAAATCTCTCTTGTCAAATTTAAATCACACCTGGTCACTCATTATCTGTGTCTGTCTGTTTGTCCTTCTGTCTCTCTCTCTCCTCCATTATGCATACTATTTTAATCGTCTCTCTATCTCTCTCTCTCATTATGTAACTTTCTTTAATCGTCTTTCTTTGTTTATCTCTCTTCCATTATGCATCTTTCTTTAATCGTCTTTCTCGCTGCATCACTTTCTTTCATTATGTAACATTATTTAACCGCCTCTATCTGTCTTTCTCTATTCCATTACGTATCTTTCTTTGAATGTCTCTCTCCCTGTCTCTCTCTCTCTCTCTTCCATTGTGTATTATTCTTTAATCGTCTCTCGCTGTATCTCTCTCTCTTCCATTGTGTATTATTCTTTAATCGTCTCTCCCTGTCTCTCTCTCTCTCTTCCATTGTGTATTATTCTGTAATCGTCTCTCTCTGTCTCTCTCTCTCTCTCTTCCATTGTCGATTATTCTTTAATCGTCTCTCGCTGTATCTCTCTTTTCCATTGTGTATTATTCTTTAATCGTCTCTCGCTGTATCTCTCTTTCATTGTGTATTATTCTTTAATCGCCTCTCTCCATATCTCACTCTCCCATTAGGTAGTTTTCTTTAGTCGTCTCTATCTGTCTTTCTCTATCCTTTTATGTATTTTTCTTGTATAGTCTCTCTCTCTCTCTCTCTCTCTCTCTCTCTGTCTCTCTCTGTCTCTTCCATTATGCATCACTCTTTAATCGTCTCTCTCTCTCTCTTCCACTATATATCATTCTTTACTAGTCTCTCTGTCACCTTCTTCCATACAGTATTCTTTAATCTTCTCTCACTTTCATTGTGTATAATACTTTAATCGTCTCTCTCTATTTAATTTTTATATCATTTTTTAATCGTCTGTCTCTATTCTCTTATATTTCATTATTTAATCGTCTCTCTCTATCTCTCTCTTCCCTTATATTTCATTATTTAATCGTCTCTCTCTCTCTCTCTTTTCCACTATGTGTCATTCTTTACTAGTCTTTATCATTGTCTCTCTCTGCCATTAAGTATCATTCATCAATCGTCTTTCTCATTATCTCTGTCTTCCAATACGTATCATTTTTAATCGTCTATCTCTGTCTTTATCTCTCTTCCACTATGTATCATTCTTCAGTCGTGTCTCATTGTCTTTCTCTCCTCCATATGTATCACTCTTTAATAGTCTCTCTGCCTTTCTCTTCCATTGTGTATCATTTTGTTAGTCTGTCTCTCTTCAATTATGTATCATTCTTCAATAGTCTGTTTCTCGCACAGGATGAATCATTCTTTAGTCTCTTCTCTCTTGTACACCTCTCTCTTAAATTTTTGCCTCATTCTTTTATTCATCTATATCCATTGTCTGTCTCTCTCTAGCCTTCAAACAAATTGTTTTATCCATCGCCCCAGAGTAACAATATCTCCTCCTGAGATACTCGCCACAACACACAACCAATAGAATTATTGGGACTGCCACAATTCTCTAATACTGACAGTAATCTCGTTACTTGGACACGTACATCAAGCAAGAGGATGAACTAATATCACGCAATAAACAAAGCAGTTAAATACCATTAACTAGTAAGTTATGAGTTAACTACAAAAGACAACATTTAATCCTGTCTTTCTATGACTCCATTTACTCTATGGGAATGTATAGACGTATAGTTATCATTATTATAATTCAGGAAAGGAACTGCTGATTTTAAATGTCTACACAAATACGTCTATTAGCATAAGGACATTTAAGAACAATATTTTTGATAAAACTAAGAGGAATCCTGGTGTAGGATCAAAGCAAAGAAATGCACATAAATGTATAAAAATGCGAAGCTGCAGTAAGGCTAATAAGAAGAAATGAAAAAAAAAAGAAAAAACGGCATGGTTAAAGTTTTACGTAACAAGTGGACAATACAAATTAGAAGAATTAGTTTCGGATCAATAGGCAACAGACATAAACACACACACACAGATATGTATTTAAAATTTTTAAAATAATAAATATTTTTAAAAAAATTTATTAAAAGGAAATAATAGGAATAAAATGTGTTCCCTGTATACTGCACTGTGGCCAGAAGGAAAATGAACGTTAGTGAGCACGGGGTACCTGTGTGTACACACCATGTAAAAATGTGCGCACACAGCACGCATAACCAAAAATTTATACACACAGGTCCGTGTGCATACACAAAGCGCAAAGAACAGACCACAATAATACAGGGTATCCGAGAGGAGGGAAGATTGAAATATCGCAGAGTAGGGTATGAGATATAGGGGACAGCAGAAGTATTACACTGTGGTCTTGTAGGGTAGGAGATATTGGGGACAGCAGAAGTATTGCAGTGTACAAATCCTGGTGTACTCATCTTTCTCATGCTTTTCAAATATACTAGTTTAGTTTAGTTTAGTTTAGTTTAGTTTAGTTTAGTTTAGTCACCTTTATTGCACAACGGACAACTCCATAGTGCTTAGACCACCTCCACGGAACGTTCTCAAATACGAAGCAACCTCGCCACACATTAGCGAAAGCTGTGGAAATGGACTCAGCTCAGATTCTCTAATTTGTGTAGTTCTAGCGAGAACTTTGTCCGCAAAAACTTCTTTAGCCGTGTATTACGACAGGCATTGCAAGTGACAGCTGCTGTATTCTTTCCTCTCCTCACTGTGCTCAAGCCCCCAGTAGACGGGTGTCAAGTATAGTGACACAAATAGGTTATCACTGGTGATAAGTTGTTCCGCTTCAGTCAACTGGTGAACCTTTTCGATTCATCATCAGGTGCCATGTCGCTTGGCGTAGCCGAACATCTCTCTCCACATCGTTCGGACCTTCATCTATCTATCGATCTATCTATTGACCTTTCGAGCCGTAGCCGGCCCATAGGGCATAGACCCAGATACTCTTTCTTTCTTTTATTTAAATTTTTATTAGTAGCAAATGTCAATCCTTGTAAAGATATTTTATCAAATATCGTCATTTGTCTCTGTTCTGTGCAAGCAGTTCTATCTCATTGAGGGAGCAGATTCCTGCTGCTCTTGCCTCTCTGATCCATGTTCTTCTCAGTATCTCTCTGGGTCGGCCTCTTTACTCTTACCTGTTGTTTCCCACATGATGGCTTGCTTTGTTATTTTATTATTATCTCTCCTCATCACATGTCCAACATATGACCATCGTCTTTTCTTGATTACTGAAGATATTAGTGGTTGATTGGCGATTTCTCTAATTTCCTCGTTTGTTTTGAATTCGTTCCACGCTATACCAAGTATTTTCCATAGACATTTATCTTCGAATGCGTTCACGTTTGTATCTATGTCTCTTGTTGTTTTCCAGCTCTCACATACATAACACAACGTAAGGGTTGATAGTACGTTTGATTTGAGTAGTCTAAGTTTTGTGTTTGTGTTGATGAGTTTTGATTTCCACAACTTTTCAAGGCTTCTGAAAGACATTGCTGCTTTAGCTATTCTGATTCTAATTTCTTTCCTTGTATTCCCCTCCCGATCAATGTGATTTCCAGGATAGATAAAGTGATTGATCTCTTCCACTAGTTTGTTTTCCATGTATATGCTGTCATCTGTTGGAATTTATCTTTCCATGATTGATCTCAAGCCCAATTTTGCTGGCTATTGATGATAGTTCATTTGTGTTTTCCTGCATCATTTTTAACTGACTGCTGATGAGGTCTATGTCATCAGCAAAGTCGAGGTCCTCCAAATGGTCTCCTTGTATCCATTCGATGCCTTTATTACCAGTGCAGCATTTCTTCATTATGAAGTCCATAACAACACCAAATAACAAGGACGATAAAATACATCCTTGTTTAACCCCAGTTTCTATTGGAAAATATTCGCTTAGGACGTCTCTGTACAAACTGCACATGTGTAGCCATAATACATGTCTTTGATAATATTTATGATTTTTGATGGTAAGCCATATTGCCTCAGAATTTTCCACAAAGAATCTCTATGAATGCTGTCAAATGCTTTTTTTGAAGTCAATGAAGTTAAGTACTTAAGGTTTTTGCTTTTCAATGTGTTTCTCCAATATAAGTCATAGAGTAAAAATGTGGTCAAGGCAGCTTCTCTTTTTCTAAACCCAGCCTGTTCTTCAGGCATCACTGTATCTATTGAATCCTTTATTCTATTTAGGATGATTTTGCAGAATACCTTTGAGACAACTGACAAAAGTGTCACGCCTCCCCAGCTGTTACAATTTCTGAGATTGACCTTTTGGGGATCTTAACAATAATTCCTTTTTCCCGTTATGAGGCACCTTCTCTGAGGTCCTTCATGCATGTTATAATTTCAGTTAGTAATCTTTTATTATGTCATTTCGATAAGCTATTCTATATTTTTTTCTATTGGTTTTCATCTCCTCTTCTTACCATTCATTCTGCTGTTGCTATAGTATTATCTGTGCTTTCTTTCCACATGCCATGTCCAATAAATGTAGATTGCCTCTTCCATTCGATTTTGATGATGTTTCTCCAGCTCGTTTTAAACATTCTTCATTTGTAATTTTGAATATCCATGGAATCATAGCATTCTACTAATAAATCACGCCTCAGTTGCCTCTAATGTTCTTTGTGTTGTCTTACTTATCGTCCACGACTCGCTTCCATATAGTAGAATAGGTTCAATGTAGCACTTTAAGACACGTTTTCTAACATTCTCAATGATTTGTTACATAGGATGTTGTTCATTCGATGGAATTCTGTCTTTGCTTGCTCTATTCTGATTCCAATTTCTGCAGTACATCTGCCATCAGTTGCTGTTATTAATCCAATGTATTTGAACCTATAAACTGGGGTTAAACAAGGATGTATTTTATCGCCCTTGTTATTTGGAATTGTTATGGACTTCATAATGAAGAAATGCTGCACTGGTAATAAAGGCATCAAATGGATACAAGGAGACCATTTGGAGGACCTCGACTTTGCTGATGACATAGTTCTCATCAGCAGTCAGATAAAAACGATGCAGGAAAACACAAATGAACTATCATCAATAGCCAGCAAAATTGGGCTTGAGGTCAATCATGAAAAGACTAAAGTCATGAAAAGTTTAATTCCAACAAGTGACAAAATATACATGGAAAACAAACCAGTAGAAGAGATCGATCACTTTATCTATCTTGGAAGTCACATTGATCGAGAAGGGGATACGAGCAAAGAAATTAGAATCAGACTGGCTAAAGCAGCAATGTCTTTCAGAAGCCTTGAAAAGTTGTGGAAATCAAAACTCATTAGCACAAACACAAAACTTAGACTATTCAAATCAAATGTACTATCAACCCTTACGTATGCGTGTGAAAGCTGGAAAACAACAAGAGATATAGAAACAAAGTTGAACGCATTCGAAAATAAATGTCTAAGGAAAATACTTGGTATAGAATGGAACGAATTCAAAACAAACGAGGAAATTAGAGAAATCGCCAATCAACCACTAATATCTTCAGTAATAAAGAAAAGACGATGGTCATACGTTGGACATGTGATGAGAAGAGATAATAATCGAATAGCAAAGCAAGCCCTCATATGGGAAACAACAGGTAAAAAGAAAAAGAGGAAGACCCAGGGAGACACTGAGAAGAACATTGATGAGAGAGGCAAGAGCAGCAGGAATCGGCTCCCTCAATGAGATAGAACTGCTTGCACAGAACAGAGACAGATGGCGAGATTTGATAAAATATCTTTAAAAGAAAACTGCTAGAACAAAAATTCATATAGGAGAAGGTGTATCTTGGTCTACGCCCTATGGGCCGGTTACGGCTCGAAAGGTCAATAGATAGATAGTTTTGAACCTATGCACTTGTTTCAGGATTGATTTTTCAATTTAGTTTTAATCTGCATTCTTATGTGTTTGTCTTTTATTTTTAATCATAATACAATCACAATTTCATGTAATAGATTTTGTAGATCTTGTTGATTTTGTAGATTTTGTAGATCTTGTTGATTTTGTAGATTTTGTAGATCTTGTTGATTTTCTTCTATCAAAACTACGTCATCTGTGTACCTGAGGTTGTTTATGTTGCTCCCCCACCCCACCCCTATTTAATGCCAGGAATGTTCACAATTATTCTTAAAATATTTTCGCTGTACAAACAAAATAAATCTGGTGACAATAGACATCTTTGTCGTACTCCAGGTCTAATATGTTGATATTTATCTCTATGCATCAACCGCTTTCTAAAAGAAATTGTATTTGATTATTACTAATCCCCTTTACCCCCAGTTAAGTTATGTGTATGTTATTGTGTGATTTTGTGCCCTTTTATAGTGTACGTGTTATCATATGATTTGTGCCTTTTTATAGTATGCGTGTTATGCGTGCTTTTATGCCTTTTTATGCTGTGCGTGTTATCGTGTGCTTTTGTGCCTTTTTATGGTGTGTGCATGTTATCGTGTGCTTTTGTGCCATTTTTATGGTGTGCATGTTATCGTGTGTTTTTCTGCCTTTTTCTTCTGTGCATGTTATGCGTACTTTTCTGCCTTTTTATGCTGTGCGTGTTATCGTGTGCTTTTGTGCCTTTTTATGGTGTGTGCATGTTATCGTGTGCTTTTGTGCCATTTTTATGGTGTGCATGTTATCGTGTGTTTTTCTGCCTTTTTCTTCTGTGCATGTTATGCGTACTTTTCTGCCTTTTTATGCTGTGCGTGTTATCGTGGGCTTTTGTGCCTTTTTATAGTTAGCGTGTTATCATGTGCTTTTTTACCTTTTAGAACGTGCGTGTTATCGTGTGGTGCCTTTATCGCTTTTGTGGCTTTGTTATGGTGTTCGAGCTATCGTATGCTTTTGTGCCGTTTTAGAGCGTGCTTGTTATCGTGTGATTATTTTTTTTTTATTGTTTGCGTGTTATTGTGTGCAAGTGCTTGTGTTTCTTTTAATGTTCCTCTTTGAACGTTCTACAGTTAAACATCACAAAGTTCACATTATATCGTTTTCTCTTCTGCGTTCCAAATGATTATTCCTGCTCTTCATCATCCGATTTTAAAAGGGCTTCAAGCAGGCGTGGTCGCGTTGCAAGCTGCAATATGTTCGTTATTCGTGAATAGTATTAGGACTCTTGAATTCAGATTCTCTACAGTAGTCTGATTACCGAATTTGCCAGTCTTCTACAATTTCTAACCGTCTGGCCAGAGTAGTCAGTTACCTATCAAGTCCACTGCTTTGAAGTGTAATACAATCTTGTTCAAAAATCATGATGCCGCAATCAGTCGTAATCTATGGGTCGCTTTCGGTTCAGGCCATGCTTTATACTGGGTCTTGAACTTATACCGTAAAACAAAACTAACCTCATAACTAGTCCGGCAACTCAACACAAAAATAACATGCACATATAACATTGGTGATTCTGACTGATGCACTGTCAGTACTATCAGCTCTAAAAGGCCACTAGAACAATGAACTAGATGACTTGATAACAACCCTGGACCAACTATGCAATAAGTTCCAGAAAGTAGTCGTTCAGTGGATACCATCACACTGTAATATACACGGGAACGAACGCGCAGACAAATTAGCTAAAGAGAGAGGGAGATTACCACAAGAGAACAATCCGCACAGTTTTGATGGCGCCAAATCCATCCTCAAGGGTCAGTTCCATGAAAAATGGAAACGTGAACACCCAATGCATAACGAGAGTGACGGATACCACCAACTATCAAGGAGGGATCAAATCATCATACTTCGCCTACGCACTGGCCACAATAGAATGGGAAATCACATGTTCACCAAATTCAAAATAAGTACAATCAGCCTATGCCACTGTACATTGGACAATATGACTACAAAACATGTTCTACAGGATTGCCCCCAGTACACAGACCTGAGAAGAGAAATGTGGTCCACGCCCACCTCCCTGGAAGAGAAACTATGTGGGGCAATCGATCCGCTTAAACAGACAGCTGCCTTCATGAGAGAGTCTGGAATCCTACTCTGATTGAGATCTTGATCGCAGGGGTATATATATATATATATTTATATATAATCCATGAATTTATGTAATTTTAGCTCAAAACTGGCGTTTTTGTATCCAGTTTCTTTTTATTTGTTAACGGAAAACTACACCTTACTTATACGCGCATATAGCACGATATTGGTTTGATAATTCATAGTTCAGAAAATGACTTTGGCAGAAGGTCAACAACAGAAATGATAAATAACTGTCGAGATCAAAAGGTGGGGAGAGACATGATCACCTACGGCAGCAGGCCCGTACTTGATGATGATGAATTCATAGTTACTTGTTTCCTGTTAACTTTCGTGTAAATCTTCTTCTTATCGGTCACAATAGGTAATTTTGATTATTTGGATCGAGTTGATCACAGCAGATAATATGGTATTATGTTGTTGGCCAATTGCAAAAACTATAAATAAGTGAATTTTAAAATTCAAATTCAGATTTGTGTACTTCATTTCCCTTCCCCGTGTATGATTGTTTGTCAGCATCGAAAAACTCAGATGAATAAATGAAACCTGAGAACAATACTGATTTTGTTCACATGCCTATTTAGTGAGAATACCTTTTTCCGAAGGAAAAAAAAAATGCGACTTTGTAATTCACTTTCATGTTCACAAACACGAAATGGAAATAAAGAAAGAACGTAACGCTGTTTCATCAAGTCCACACAAATGTAAAGTACAACTTCAACCTAAAATCGCTGTAAGTTTTTTTCTCTATATCTTTTATACTTTTTCGATTCGATGAACATATATTGTTCTCGACAGTGCTTGTTGTCAGAAACAATAAGAGGCAAAAGGCATGAGCACTGTAGAAAACTCTTATCTTATCGAGGAAATGTTCTTTCTTTCTTTATTATTTATTCATAATTTCTTTCTTTCTTAATATTTTTCTTTCTTTTCGAGATCATGACTAAATGAATGAATAATCGTCTTCGTCATTCGCCCTCAAATGGCGTTAAGTATATATGGATATTTTGTTGCTGTTTGCAATAAAACTCTGATTTTTTATGCTTTTCATCCTAACACATTCGACTTCAGTAGGGCAGCTTTTGAACCCCGGGTTCTCTTGTCTCTCGATCGCTGATCACATGACCAGTCTGGTTAGCCTTTTTTTTCTAAAGGGAACCTCGACGATGCGGAGTTTGATCTGGGTAATTCTGGTTCATTGATCCTGGTACAAGCAGTCAGCTGTAAGTTGCTGATCGCTCTCATCTACCTCACAAACAAGCGTCTTTGCCCCCAGAGATTAATTTACAGCTTTATGGCCATTCAAACGACAATTTCTGGAAAGAACGATAATGGCAGGCATGGTTACAGATGATAAACAGGACAGCGGTGAACCATGAAGCCGCTGGTTTCAAGACATCTAAGATACCTTGAACTTGATAACAAATGAAGTTGGAGATCTGAGTCAGAAAACAGGATGTGGTGAGAACAACGTTCTGCAACTAAACAACCACTAATTTCATATATATTATTGTATGCAAAACATATATCTTATCGTATATCTATGTTTAGTAGAAGGAGCAAGTATATTTATATGACATTTATTTACGGTGGGGACATTTTATGTCCTCTGTCTAGTTATGACAAAATAGATGACAACATTCACAAAGTTCTTAGTCACTTTCTTCTGCTGCGTTCATTCAACGGTTACTCTGTTCTACTTAAATGACAGAGATGGGGGAAGGGGGGGGGCTGGTTAATCTCGAGGCAAGAAGCCGGCCTCGAGACAGAGAGGTTGTGGGTTCAAATCCCGGCTACACAGGTTGGGATTTTTATTTATGATTTCTCTCTGCGGCAACCATACCTGGTCTCAGCAGCGAGGCCCAGCTTGAAGCGTCAATTACTCATCGCCGGAAAAATATGAGTACCTCCGTAGTCGGAGTTATCTGCCTGTGCGGCGAAGGATCCCTGTGCAGTGGCTGCCAGGGAAAAATGGATTAACACGCAAAACTCAGTTCCTAGTCTCTAGGGACTTCGTCAGAGGTAAAACCTGACGAACGAATAATAAATGACAGAAAATTTTAATAACTACGTTGTCTCATGGCAACTACGTTGTCTCATGGCTAGCAGCAGTGTCTCATGGCTAGCAGCGTTGTCTCATAGCTAGCAGCGTTGTCTCATGGCAACTACGTTGTCTCATGGCTAGCAGCAGTGTCTCATGGCTAGCAGCGTTGTCTCATAGCTAGCAGCGTTGTCTCATGGCAACTACGTTGTCTCATGGCTAGCAGCAGTGTCTCATGGCTAGCAGCGTTGTCTCATAGCTAGCAGCGTTGTCTCATGGCAACTACGTTGTCTCATGGCTAGCAGCAGTGTCTCATGGCTAGCAGCGTTGTCTCATGGCTAGCAGCGTTGTCTCATGGTTAGCAGCGTTGTCTCATGGCTAGCAACGTTGTCTCATGGCTAGCAGCGCTAACTACGTTGTCTCATGGCTAGCACCGTTGTCTCATGGCTAGCAGCGTTGTCTCATGGCTAGCTACGTTGTCTCATGGCTAGCTACGTTGTCTCATGGCTAGCAGCGTTGTCTCATGGCTAGCTACGTTGTCTCATGGCTAGCTACGTTGTCTCATGGCTAGCACCGTTGTCTCATGGCTAGCTACGTTGTCTCATGGCTAGCAGCGTTGTCTCATGGCTAGCAGCGTTGTCTCATGGCTAGCTACGTTGTCTCATGGCTAGCACCGTTGTCTCATGGCTAGCAGCGTTGTCTCATGGCTAGCAGAGTTCTGTAATATCTAGGCCTACCGACACAAAACATTCATGACTAATGTTTCTTTAAGGTAAGGGTTTGCCTTCCTTTTCCGAACCCTACTCTGTTGGTCAGACTGAAAATTCTATTTCCCGGCGGGCATTTGTGCAAAATCTTTATGTGTTCTCATTTCCGGCGCGCCTCTCAGCACTAGAGCTGGAAGTTGTCAACGACCCACAGCTGATGGCTTGCGCCAGGAACGGTGAACTAAAACCATCCAGAACCTGCTCCACCTCTTCGCGGTGCCTCCAGTAACAGACTAACCTGTCTAGTCTGGCCAAGAGTGCAGAGATCAAAGAAGGAAGACAACCCGGTACTCAAAAATGTCGTGCTGAAGTCGGATGTGTTGGGCCGAAAGGCGCAAATATAACAATTATAATGCAAATCACAACACAACGCAGACACGTCCACTACGTCCTTGTAAGGGCGAATGATGAAGAGGAATATTCTAGTCTACTACGATACTCTAGAATACTTGAGTCATCGGGCGAACGCTATCAACCAACCAACCATTTGCAAGTTCCTGACAGAAGTAGTCATCTGTGACCCGCCACCAATTTTCTGCTGATTTACTCTCCCGTGTCTTGACTGCTCAGAAAAGCTGTCTTTTGTAAATTGCCTGAAATTCCACAGCAAAGTGAATAATAAAGAAAAGCTGTCTTTACCCATCACAATCTACTACTCTCAGCGAATATTCTTTTTATTATTATTCTCTTTAACAGAAATGTTGAAATTATTACATTTAGAACATTGTATTTCCCTGACATTTTCAAAATCAAATACTCTTACATGTCGAGGTCTACAGATTATGTTATATTAATTAGTTAATATGAAATAGAGTATAACTGAATCAGATAATCATAGCTGACTTAGACCACTTCAACTGCATTTTGTCTCGAAAGCTATGTTTATGGATTCATGTGAAATTTTGATTTAGTCTGATATTTTCTCGGACAACGTTTTTTTTTTCATTTTGATAAATTGATCTAGTTCAGTATTTTGCTTATATCATCAACATCAAGTACCGAGCCTGCTGGCGTAGGTGATCATGTTTCTCCACAACTTTCTATCTCGGCAGTTGTTTATCATTTCTGTTGTTGACCTTCTGCCAAGCCATTCTCTTAAGCTGTTTGTTATTTTTTCTCTTTGCTTCCCTCTATCTCTTCGTCCCTCAATTTTTCCAGTTGTTACAATATATTCCAGTTGTTCTTTTCTCATTACATGGCCAAAAAATGATGATTGTTTATTTATAATATTGGAAATTAGCTCTCTTTTTGCTGTGACCTCTCTCAGAACATCTTCATTACTCTTCTTAGCTGTCCATGGTACTCTCAACATTCTTCTGTAAAACCACATTTCTACAGACTCCAGTGATTTTCTTGTCTCTTGTCCTATTGTCCATGATTGCATCCATATGTTAAGACTGGCTCTACGTAACATTTAAGAACTCTTTTTCTAGTTTCTATTGTCAAAAATGGATTGCATAGTATCTTCCTCATTTTTTTGGAAAGCTGCTTTTGCTTGAGCCATTCTGCATCTCACCTCTTTTGTACATCTTCCGTCTGAGGTTAACAAAGTTCCAAAATATTTAAATTCATTTACCATAGAGGATATTATCATAAGAACAGTTTTTCTTATCGTAATATCAATCGTGGCAGTAAAAGTAACAGTTGTAGAACAAATAGGATATTATTTGATTACGAAACTATAAAAGGGGATACTAAACAAAACTACGTATCAACACACACACACACACACATATATATATATATATATATATATATATATATATATATATATATATATATATATATAAGACGCTGGAAGTGAAATATTAAATTGGTCATGTGTTAATAATGGACACAAGAGACTCCAACGCCAGACCTTCATGTGTGCCCGGGTTTCAATAGAAAATAAATGGAGCACAAATGAAACCATAAGAAGAGCGATTCAAAGAGAGGGTTCATCTATGGGTTTCAGAAAAAAAAACAGAACTAGGAGACCTATCAGTGTATTGTCAAACATGGAGATTTTTTATTTGTGGCCCAGGTGTCGACCTCTGCCGCAGAGAAACTAGCTAAATATGTAGTATTTTTAGAGTAAAGTAAGAGAGTTAAAATAGCAGTAGAAAAATATTAGAACAAAAATTGAAGAGCTGTATTAGTACTTTTGGCAGCAATAGCTGCAGTTTAAATAGGAGTAGGCCTTCATGAGAGAGTCCGGAATCCTACTCTGAAAGTGTCATGATGGCAGAAGAGGAAGAAGAAGTACGAATAGTTGTTGTTGTAATAGTAGTATTAGTAGAAAGGAACACTATTAGAATATCATCATCATCATGTACCCTGCCAATTGGCGTAGGCGATCATGTCCCTCCACAATCTTCTATCTACAGTGTATCGTATCAGTTCTGTTGTTGACTGTTGTCCATGCCAAGACACCAAGCTATCCACTATTTTCTCTCTTTGTCGTCCGCGATCTCTCTTTCCTTTTATTTTGCCAGTTGTAACCAAGTATTCCAACTTTCCTCTTCTCATGATGTGCCCGAAAAATGTTGATTGCTTCTTTCTGATGTTTTTTAAGAGCTCCCTTTTTGTGTTGGCCTCTTTGAGAACTTCCTCATTGGTCTTTCTATCTGTCCAGGGAACTTTCAACATTCTTCTGAGAAATCCCATCTCTGTGGCCTCTAATCGTCTTTTCATTTGTTGTCTACTGTCCATGATTCGCTTCCATAGGTCAGAATTGGATCTATATAGCACCGATGAACTCTCTTTCTCATTTTTATTGCCATAGATTTGTTGCATAATATATTTCATTTTCTGAAATGCTATTTTGGCCTGCGCTATTCTGCTTTTTATTTCGGTGGTGCATCTCCCATCTGATGTAATTATTGTGCCCAAGTATTTGAAATGTTGCACTTGTTTCAGATTTGTCTCGTTTATTTTTATGCTACATGATGGTGGTGATTGTTTCTTCGATATAACCATTACTTCTGTTTTCTTACTATTCAGACTGAGACCTTTCTTGTTGCTTTCTTCTACTATTATGTCTTCATTTCTTGTAGTTCGTTATCTGTCTCTGCTATTAAGACTGTGTCATCCGCATATCGCAAATTATTTATGTTGTGACCGTTGACTTCAATTCCTTTTTTGTCTACTATTGATCTCATATGTTCGCTGTAAAGTGAAAACAAATTCGGTGACAGAACACAGCTTTCTCTGACTCCTTGTTTTATATATTGGAATTGTCCTGTTTGGTTGTTAATTCGTATAACTGCTGTTTGTTGCCAGTACATGTTTTTTTATGATTCGCAGATCCTTGCCATCAATGTTTAATTTCTCCAGCATATTTATTATTTCCACATGCTTTACTTTGTCAAATGCTTTTGTGTCGTCTAGAAAGCACATATATAGATCTTTCTTTTCCTCTATAGATCTTTCTATCAATGTCCTTAAGATGTATATTGCATTATTGGTGCCCTTTCCTTCCACAAATCCACATTGTTCCTCACTTATTTCTGGTTTTATTTCGTTCCTTACACGTCTCATGATTATTCTTAGTAATATTTTAGTCATATGGCTCATGAGACTAATAGTGCGATGGTCTTCACAATCAGTGGCGCCTGACTTCTTTGGTATGGCTACAAAGATAGATTTTAGTAGATCTTCGGGTATATGTCCAGTGTTATATATGTCATTGAGTAATTTTGTTATGAATTGTAATCCCAACTCTCCTAATGCATTTATCTCTTCGATTGTTATATTGTCAGGACCTGGAGCTTTGCCTCTTTTCAAGTGTTGAATTGCGTCCTCCACTTCACTCTGCATTATTGGTGGTCCTGTGTCTTCTATTAGAATATAGTAGTAGGAAATATGCTGATGATACTGTATTACTAGAAGAAAATTCTAAAGATCTACAGTTATTTAATAAAATAAACATGACAAGCACAATATATGGATTGGATATGAATGTCAGAAAGACTGAAACTATGACCATAAACAAAGATAATATCAAAAAGACGACCAATCTGAGATTTCGGAGCGTGCAATATTCAGTTTTTAACTACACACGTTTTTACATTTTAAGATAGAGCTTCTCCTAAATACTATAGTTTATTATAGAAGACGCACGCGTAATTATTTTTCTATCAGGAAAGATATAAAATTAGCAAACTAACTAAAAGTATACATGACAAACAAAGGTGATATATACGAGGGGCGTTCAAAAGGTAATGCACCACATCGGTTTTCTTAGCTATTAATAAACATAGAAGCATTCAATTTTGAAAACTTTAAATATGTCATGTGTCGATAGTGTACACAAAATTGCACTGTAATCGGCCAAAAAATATGAATGGACTAAACCATTGAAATGGAGCATGTCAGCAACTTGCGTTATAAGCAGCAAGTTGTGATAGAAATTATCGTTTTAGAGATGGAAACTATTGTGAACATTCACAAGCGCCTATGTGATGTGTATGAAAGTTTTGCAGTCGACAGGAGCACAGTAAGTCGCTGGGTTCAGAGAATAAAAGAATTGGAAAGCGGAGATAAGGAGCTTCTTGATCGGCCGCGCTGTGGATGGCAACAATTGAAGAAATGTTGAAATGTGCTGAGGGCATTATTTTTTGCTGGAAGGCGCATCACAACCCACCAATTGGCTTTAAAGTTGGCAATCAACATCGGTAATGCAAATACAATTATAAAAACTCTCGGATTTGCTAAGGTTTGTGCAAAATGGGTTCCACGAAATCTCACAACCGATTTCAAAGAAAAGAAATTTCTTCTAAACTGTTGGAGCGTTTCAATGTTGATGGAGGGAACCTTTGGCTAAGATTGTTACGGAGGACGAAACCTGGACACATCATTTTGAACCTGAGACAAAAGGACAGTCAATGGAGTGGCATCATCCACACTCATCACGAAGAAAGAAATTCAAGACATCTCCTTCAGCTGAAAAGGTCATTAGGACAATGAAAGGTGTGATTCTTTTGGATGTTATGCCAATATGAGAAACAATCAATTCGCAAGCTTACATTAGAACATTTAATGTGTGATTGTTGTGGATGTTACTCCAATAGGAGAGACAATCAATTCGCAAGCTTACATTAGGACATTGACAGTGTGATTGTTGTGGATGTTATGCCAATAGGAGAGACAATCAATTCGCAAGCTTACATTAGGACATTGACGGTGTGATTGTTGTGGATGTTATGCCAATAGGAGAGACAATCAATTCGCAAGCTTACATTAGGACATTGAAGGTGTGATTGTTGTGGATGATATGCCAATAGGAGAGACAATCAATTCGCAAGCTTACATTAGGACATTGAAGGTGTGATTTGATTTTTGTGGGTGTTACTCCAATAGAAGAGACAATCAATTTGCAAGCTTACATTAGGACAATGAAGGTGTGATTGTTGTGGATGATATGCCAATAGGAGAGACAATCAATTCGCAAGCTTACATTAGGACATTGAAGGTGTGATTTGATTTGTGTGGATGTTACTCCAATAGGAGAGACAATCAATTCGCAAGCTTACATTAGGACATTGACATTGTGATTGTGGTGGATGTTATGCCAATAGGAGAGACAATCAATTCGCAAGCTTACATTAGGACATTGACGGTGTGATTGTTGTGGATGTTATGCCAATAGGAGAGACAATCAATTCGCAAGCTTACATTAGGACATTGAAGGTGTGATTTGATTTTTGTGGATGTTACTCCAATAGGAGAGACAATCAATTCGCAAGCTTACATTAGGACATTGAAGGTGTGATTGTTGTGGATGATATGCCAATAGGAGAGACAATCAATTCGCAAGCTTACATTAGGACATTGACAAAACTCAATCAACGTTTTTATCAGAGTTCAGATGCACAAGAATCCAGCAGATTTGATTCTCCTTCACGACAATGCGCGCCCTCACACAAGTCTTGGAACACGGGAAGCAATCATTAGATTGGGTTGGCCTGCACTCCTCCATCCGCCATACAGCCCTCATCAAAGTCTGGCAACACGGGAAGCAATCACTACATTGGGTTGGACTGTACTCCCAAATCCACCATACAGCCCTCACACAAGTCTGGCAACATGGGAAGCAATCATTAGATTGGGTTGGACTGTACTCCCCCATCCACCATACAGACCTCACACAAATCTGGTAACACGGGAAGCAATCACTAGATTTGGTTGGACTGTACTCTCCCATCCACCATACAGCCCTCACACAAGTCTGGCAACATGGGAAGCAATCACTAGATTGTGTTGGACTGCACTCCTCCATCTACCATAGAACCCACACACAAGCCTGGCAATACGGGAAGCAATCACTAGATTGGGTTGGACTGCACTCCTCCATCCACCATACAGACCTCACACAAGTCTAGCAACACGGGAAGCAATCACTAGATTGGGTTGGACTGCACTCCTCCATCCACCATACAGACCTCACACAAGTCTAGCAACACGGGAAGCAATCACTACATTGGGTTGGACTGCACTCCTCCATTCACCATAGAACCCTCACACAAGTCTGGTAACACGGGAAGAAATCACTAGATTGGGTTGGACTGCACTCCTCCATCCACCATACACCCCACAAACAAGTCTGGCAACACGGGAAGCAATAACTACATTGGGTTGGACTGCACTCATCCATCCGCCAAACACCTCTGATCTGGCACCATCTGATATGTATTTCTTTGGTCCAATTAAAGATGCCCTCCGTGGAACAAGGTTTGAAGATGATGGAGCGATTCGCGCAGTGAAGAAATGGCCACACGATTAAGACAAAGACTGGTACAGGTTAGCAATACATGCACTTGTTGCATGCTGGCGTAAAGCTGTAACAGTGCATGGTGATTATGTTGGATGATACTGATGTTTACATGACATACTTTTTGAATTAGCGGTTCACGAGAAAACTGATGTTGTGCATTACTTTTTGAATGTATTATATATATATATATATATATATATATATATATATATATATATAATTAACTTCCTAAATAATTAAATTCAATTACTTTCTTGCCAACAGTTCTAATGTACGAGTATATTACTAAACGCTGGACCATACTTTCCTTCACTTGTTTGTTTTAAAATGTATGTCGAAGAGCAATATTTATACACTGTGTTATTAGCGGTAAATTATGTTATTGAGACCGGTCACTATAAGCGATCGGATCCATAATATATTCTTATGATATATATATGTGCTTGGCAGCCACCATAGTTCAGTGATTAGTGAACTTGACTACAAAGGACAAGGTCGAGTTCGATCCTTATCGACGGCGGGGGGTTCACCCAGCCTTAAAGGGGTATCTGATTATTTCTGGGAAAGTTAAGAGGCACGGGCGTAATACCGACCACATTACCCCAAAAATCATGTGGTGGTTTACTTTGGAGGAGCGGATGTTTAGTATTAAACCATTAAAGAAATGTCTGTTTCTGTAGCGAGTTGGACACTATATATTTCTTCCTCTCACTTTGTGTATCTTATATAAGTGGCAAACTGTTTGATATTTTTGACTGCTGACATTCGTATGCAAACATTTTCATAACATTCGTGTATAGTTAGTTTTCAAATCTCATATAATAAAGGAAGTAAAAATATTATAATGTTTGTTATTCGTTAATTCCAAGCATTAATGCCCTAACTTCCTTTATTCATATACTTCCTCGTTTAGTTATTAGAGGAGCACTTTCAGTTGTGTTTTGCACCTTACAGTCCACCAACTGCAGGCGTCTTCAGTCGAACTTGGTCGGAGCTTATTTCTTGACCTTTTATGACCCAGACAAATGTCTCATAATTCGCAGTTTATTTATGAATATTACACAGTGAAGCTCTCAGAATTGTGGTGAGATTTACATTAACTACATTGCCGTTGTTCATTCATTTCTTTACAGCCTCACTGATTCCGCAATCATGTGTTACTATGCTTCTTATTTACTTCAACTAGCCTGCTACTAGCTCAGCCATCACTATTTTCACCAGTTTCATACATTTAATGACAACACGCCTGTGTCTCTGACGTTTATGCTCCATTCAAATACTTGGTCCGCACACAATTCTTAATCAGTAATCTAAAAAGCAAACTTAAAGAGCCCGGTTACGCCAAGTGGCGTATATGAAATATGGTGTTAGTGACCATAATTTGTATAGACCTTCGGCACATGACTTTTTGGGTAATGTGGTCGGTATTACGCCCATACCGCTTTACTTTCTCAGAAAAAAACCCGGTACCCATTTAAGGTTGGGTGAACCCGGAAGCCGTCGATCAGGATCGAACTCAACCTCTAGTCCTTTGTAGTCCAGTTCACTAACCACTGAGCTATCGCGCTCTCAATCAATAATATGACCAGTGTTAAGTAAAAATCAATTTAAAGCACATGCAATAATTGAAATAGTAATGTGTTGTTTTATTAAGCATAAGTTCCGGAAGCGTTGCATTTCACCAATGACAAACTAAAAGATGCACTAAGCGCAGCCATCCAGAAAGTGATCCAAAGAATGTTGAATAACATTACACAAGTTGTCGGTAGGAACAACCTTGCAGATTAGAGGAACACGTTCGAATGTTATAGATTTCTAAGAAGTACGTTCCGCTTTTAGTGATACACATTTATACCGGTATACGGACACTAGTACAAAAAACTGTGACCTTAAGGTGAGGTAAATACAAACCAAACGCTAAAGAAAGCGGTCTTAAATAAGTGTGTTAAATTTGAATGTTTGAACCTTAGTGTGCAAAGCACAGCGCAATGTTTTCTAACATCAAAGAATAATATGTACGCAAATGTATGGGTGTATGTTTTTATCATGCATTTAGTACTGAGTACAGGCTCTAGATCTGCGGTGGTAAGGACAGAGCTTAGCAGGAGAATCTTACTTCTCGTAGTTGGGCTTGCGGGAAGCTCATCTCATTATACGCCTGAAGGACAACATCAGGCGGGGAAGTAGTCCCCTCACCGGTATATGTCACAGCCGTTTGTTTTCATTTAAAAGTGACATTTTAGTTATAATCTTGGAAACTTTGCAGCATTTATGAATGAAGTTGCTATGAGCCTAGGATATTCCATTCATTTTTTAAAACTGACATTTTACTGAAGTGGTTTCCATTTGTGACACATCACACAAAAGTATCATTTCTAGCTCATGTCAATATTTATATGTGAATGATATTTTAGTAGCTAATGCGCGTGAAATTTAAAAATTCAATTATGAGTGTGTGCGTTATCTCGTTTTTTAACAACAAAAATTATATATACATATATATATCCGACGGCTTCCAGGTTCACCCAGTCTTAAATGGGTACCTGATTTTTCTGGGAAATTAAAACGGCACGGGCGTAATACCGACCACATTACCCCAAAAATCATGTACTAAAGTGTAAATTTAAAAAAACAACAACTGTGGTTAGATTTACTAAAATAGAAGTCTTTGGACAAACTAAACTTCTCCAGCATAGCCCGAATAATCAAGAAATCAAATGTATCCCCAACATCACTTTCCAGGTTCTCAGAACTAACAGCTCGTGTCGACTTCACGACATTTGATTAACAACACGCATTGAAAGACATAATTTTAAAATTTAAAAGAAGATAATTTTAAGAAAGGAGAATATTATCAAACAACGATATGGCTTGCTGTAGCCAAATGTTTGGAAAGTAAACTTCTTAAATTGCTTGTCTGCAGAAAATATAATGGGTCAAATGTTGCAGATTTGGCAGCCAATTACAAACAGCGGATATAACGTAGCTGACACTCATGTGTGAACCATAACATATCATTAGAAAAGCATTAATGAAACTACAAGATTGAACCAAAAAAAAAGCTTTTATGAAAGAGTATTAAAAAAAGGACAGATTAATCAAGGAAAATTACTTACAATGAAATTGATAACTTTAAAAAGAATATTATTATAAGCACACTGGAAGGAATAATTATAGAAAAGATTCCGTGATCATTTTAAAAGAAATATTATTTTTTGAACAATGTCTTTCTTCATGATAAAAACCTAAACATTATATAGATTGATAAACGAGATACATTATGCTAACTATGCAATTAATTGGAAGAAAAAAATGCATGAACATAACAATATTTTCATAATAATAACGAGATAAAAACAGAAGGCAACACATATTTTGATTTTCAATTAATCAGATTGTTAACAACAAAAATATATCTCAAGTTTTAAAATACAGTAAATATTGCTCACATGTGTCCAAGTTTCAATCATTGTTTCCGTTTTTTTTTTTAAACTAACATTTGAGATACGTTAACCCTTTACAAATAAAAGGGAGTGATTCTAGAACAAGGTCGAACTACCTTCAAAGAGTTAGGTCAGAAAAATATGACGTTGTTGAGGACGTAACTTTGTCAGATGTTGAAGCACTTATTTAATTTACTGCATTTGCATAAATAGGTAATCAAAATTGTCACTCCCACAACTCTTCTAATGCTGGGCCTCCCTGATGGACTATACGGCTATAAAGAAAACTTAGAATTTGTATTACACAAATTACTGTAATGTAATTGAATAAGATTGGATTTGAGCCTTTCGTAGACGCCAGTCCAAACAATGTTGTTTGATCAAATGCAACTAGCAAAATAATTTCCCAAAGTTATGTCCATTTCACTTTTTTCTATAGATTTTCACTTTGGAAAGAAACAAAAACATTCTTCACATCTGAAAATACTACCAAACAGTGAGGCCGTTTTTATTTATATTTTTGTTTGAGATATTTGACGATTTCATTGAATACTCTTTATGAAGGGCATTGAACTGGTTAGAGACACAATACTACACCCATGCCTTTATGCTGAGTGATTCGGTGAGCACGTTAAAATGTGGAGGCAGGCTCTGTATGCATGCAATGGGTAGAGTCATTGCAGAAGTCAAAAATACGTAAGGTCACCTTTATCTATGTCCCTGGACATGCGGGTGTACGAGGAAGTGAAAGAGCGGACAGGTTGGCTAGATGAGCTGTCGTTGAGGACGGGCAACCAATGGATCGGGCGGACATCATCACTGCCCTCCGAGATGTGGGAAGAGCACAGGACTTCGACGACCACGAATCCACGTCACTTCTTCGGATGAAAGTGATGGGAGTTAGGATGGGCACAGCCAGAAATGAGAAACTAAGTGGGCGTGTAAAAAGACTTATCAACCAACACAGAACTGGAGTCCGTCAGTCGCTGGACAATGCGGGACTTACTGAGGCGGGGATCTGAGCACCTATGGACATGTTCGGAGTGCAATGATGATGACCCGTAAATAACTCAATACGAAGAGAATAAGTGGAATAGAAATCCAGTATTCCCAAGTCCATCAACTTTGATCATCGTTTTCTTGCAAGTAATTCATTTCCATGTTCAGAAAAATAAGATTGAGTCGACGCGAAAAAGGTGTTGAGAAACACTTTAATCTTGTTTGTTGTTTCGAAATCTTTGAAATACTATGTGAACAAACAGTGAATATATCTTTGGTGGATGTTTCTCTAATGAGACAGTTCACACGAAAACAGCATTCTTTGAACGTCTATTTGCATTAAAAGCACATTCTGCTCATTACTTTCCAATGAATTCTTTAAAGTAGAAATGGTATCATTCTATCCTTGTTCCTCGTTAACTGTAACATTCATGTTTTCATCGGAAATGACGTTTTTTGTTGTATTCTTTAAGAACATAAACTGTTTTTATTGTATATATTATAAATTAATATTTTGCTTATATCCTTCTTTTAACGAAAATACACACGATATACATATACACAATATATATATATATATATATTATTCCTTTATTATATTTTTTTTCTTTTGCTTGTCAATGTATTTGTACCTTTGACAGCTGATTACTGTCAACAGAATGTGTTTGTCAAACATTGGTAGAATCAGCCAGGAGAAAAGTTGCTCGACAAAAAACAAAACCTCCAAAACAAATACACAATAACCTCTACTAAACTGTCTGACAAGACGCAGAGGGATACATACTGTCAACGACTTGCATGTTAAAAGGCACCGATCGTCCACTCCACCTTCAAGACATATTATCCTTACCTACAACAACGCTAGAGGCAAAGCTACTTCCCCTAGACTTTCAGACACCTACGTTTGTCGTTATCAAAGACTCCGATATTTGCAGCTTCTGGTGGATCGAAAACATGTATTCAACTTGGATCTTCTGATATTTGAAGAACAATTTGCCTTTTCCCAACGCTGATTAGCGAGCCGTTGTTTTTTTTTATGTTCATCATCATCATTGGTGCCATCTCTGCAACGAAGGTTGGCTACCATAAAGCGCCATTCTGCTCTGTCTCTCGCTTTGATGGTGCAGGTTATCATAGGCTGGTTTGTCCATCTTTTGATGTTATTCGTCCATGTTAGTCTTGGTCTGCCTCTGTCTCTTCTACCTTGTATTCTCCCCTCCAGGATCACTTTTAGTAGACTGTTGCGTCTTTTAACATGGCCCAAAAATCGCATTTGTCTTGTTTGAATTGTGTTAGTAGTTCTCTTTTCATGTTTAGTTGTTTTTAAACTTCATCGTCTATGATGAAGTCTTAAAACAACATATCAACTTTCTATGTTCAGTTCATTTTAATTTTTATTTTAAAACAGATCTGTGGGAGGAGTTTATATTTAATTTCACTAAATCTAGCGAGCCGGTCAATATTTCTTGGCGAGCCGGTTCTGCCCTCGAGCCTTAGAAGAACCTTTCTTCTAGATTGTAAAAAACGTAAATGAAATGATAGATGAACACTATATTAGCTTCTCATGTTGATGGTAGTTTCTGTAATAAATTATGATTCATGGAATGATTCAAATGCTCAGAATCAGGAAAGAAACTGTGGATATAAGTCTGACTGTGCTTTATCTGACTGCGCTTTATCTGACTGTGCTTTATATGACTGTGCTTTATCTGACTGTGCTTTATCTGTCTGTGCTTTTTTGACTGTGCTTATCTGACTGTGCTTTATTTGACTGTGATTTATCTGACTTCTGATCTATTTAGCTCTGCTTTATCTGACTGTGCTTTATGTGACTATGCTTTATTTGACCGTGCGATATCTGACTGTGCTTTATATGACTGTGCTTTATTTGACTACTTTATCTGACCGTGCTTTATTTGACTGTGCTTTATCTGACCGTGCTTTATCTGACTGTGTTTTATATGACTGCTTTATCTGACTGTGCATTATATGACTGTGTTTTATCTGACTGGGCTTTATCTGACTGTGCTTTATTTGACCGTGCTTTATCTGACCGTGCTTTATCTGACTGTCCTTTATATGACTGAGATTTATCTGACTGTGCTTTATCTGACTGTGCTTTATCTGACTGTGCTTTATTTGACTGTGCTTTATATGACTGTGCTTTATTTGAATGTGCTTTATCTGACTGTGCTTAATTTGACTGTGCTTTATCCGACTGTGCTTTATATGACTGCGCTTTATATGACTGCGCTTTATCTGACTGTGCTTTATTTGAATTCTGATCTATTTAACTGTGCTTTATCTGACTGTGCTTTATTTGACTTCTGATCTATTTAACTGTGCTTTATCTGACTGTGCTTTATCTGACTGTGCTTTAATTGACTTCTGATCTATTTGACTGTGCTTTATCTGACTGTGTTTATCTGAATGTGCTATATTTGACTTCTGATCTATATAACTGTGATTTATCTGACTGTGTTTTATCTGACTGTGCTTTATTTAACTTCTGATCTATCTGACTGTGCTTTATATGACTGTGCTTTATCTGAGTGTGCTTTATCTGTCAGTGCTTTTTTGACTGTGCTTATCTGACTGTGCTTTATTTGACTGTGATTTATCTGACTTCTGATCTATTTAGCTCTGCTTTATCTGACTGTGCTTTATGTGACTATGCTTTATTTGACCGTGCGATATCTGACTGTGCTTTATATGACTGTGCTTTATTTGACTGTGCTTTATCTGACCGTGCTTTATCTGACTGTGTTTTATATGACTGCTTTATCTGACTGTGCATTATATGACTGTGTTTTATCTGACTGGGCTTTATCTGACTGTGCTTTATTTGACCGAGCTTTATCTGACCGTGCTTTATCTGACTGTGCTTTATATGACTGTGATTTATCTGACTGTGCTTTATCTGACTGTGCTTTATCTGACTGTGCTTTATCAACCTGTGCTTTATATGACTGCGCTTTATATGACTGTGCTTTATCTGACTGTGCTTTATTTGACTGTGCTTTATTTGACTGTGCTCTATTCGACTGTGCTTTATCTGACCGTGCTTTATCTGACTGTGCTTTATATGACTGTGCTTTTTTGACTGTGCTTTATCTGACTGTGCTTTATCTGAATGTGCTTTATTTGACTTCTGATCGAACTGACTGTGCTTTATCTGACTGTGCTTTATATGAATGTGCTTTATTTGACTGTGCTTTATCTGACTGTGCTTTATATGACTGCGCTTTATATGACTGTGCTTTATCTGACTGTGCTTTATTTTACTGTGCTTTATTTGACTGTGCTCTATTCGACTGTGCTTTATCTGACCGTGATTTATCTGACTGTGCTTTATATGATTGTGCTTTATTTGACTGTGCTTTATCTGACTGTGCTTTATCTGACTGTGCTTTATTTGACTTATGATCTATCTGACTGTGCTTTATCTGACTTTGCTTTATATGACTGTGCTTTATTTGACTGTGATTTATCTGACTGTGATTTATCTGATTGTGCTTTATTTGACTTCTGATCTATCTAACTGTGATTTATCTGACTGTTTTATCTGACTGTGCTTTATTTAAATTCTGATCTATCTGACTGTGCTTTATATGACTGTGCTTTATCTGACTGTGCTTTATTTGACTTCTGATCTATTTAACTGTGCTTTATCTGACTGTGCTTTATCTGACTGTGCTTTATTTGACTTCTGATCTATTTAACTGTGCTTTTTATGACTGTGCTTTATCCGACTGTGCTTTATTTGACTTCTGATCTATTTGACTGTGCTTTATCTGACTGTGTTTAACTGAATGTGCCTTATTTGACTTTTGATCTATCTAACTGTGATTTATCTGACTGTGCTTTATCTGACTGTGCTTTATTTGACTTCTGATCTATTTAACTGTGCTTTATATGACTGTGCTTTATCTGACTGTGCTTTATTTGACTTCTGATCTAATTGACTGTGCTTTATCTGACTGTGTTTATCTGAATGTGCCTTATTTGACTTTTGATCTATCTAACTGTGATTTATCTGACTGTGCTTTATCTGACTGTGCTTTATTTGACTTCTGATCTATCTAACTGTGTTTTATCTGACTGTACTTTATCTGACTGTGCTTTATCTGAATGTGCCTTATTTGACTTCTGATCTATCTAACTGTGATTTATCTGACTGTGCTTTATCTGACTGTGCTTTATCCGATTGTGCTTTATTTAACTGTGCTTTATCGGACTGTGCCTTATCAGACTTTGCTTTATTTGACTTTTGTTTTATCTGACTGTACTTTATCTGACTGTGTTTTATCTGACTGTACTTTATCTGAATGTGCTTTATTTGACTTCTGATCTATCTAACTGTGTTTTATCAGACTGTGTTTAATCTGACTGTACCTTATCTGACTGCGTTTTATCTGACTGTGTTTTTTTGATTTGTAATTTTTTTGACTGTGTTTTATCTGACTGTGTTTTATATGACTGTGTTTTATTTGAATGTGCTTTATCTGACTGTGCTTTATTTGACTGTGCTTTATCTGACTGTGCTTTATTTGACTGTGCTTTATTTTACTGTGCTCTATTCGACTGTGCTTTATCTGACCGTGCTTTATCTGACTGTGCTTTTTTTGACAGTGCTTTATCTGACTGTGCTTTATCTGACTGTGCTTTTTTTGACTTCTGATCTATCTGACTGTGCTTTATCTGACTGTGCTTTATATGACTGTGCTTTATTTGACTGTGATTTATCTGACTGTGCTTTATCTGACTGTGCTTTTTTTGACTTCTGATCTATCTGACTGTGCTTTATCTGACTGTGCTTTATATGACTGTGCTTTATTTGACTGTGATTTATCTGACTGTGATTTATCTGATTGTGCTTTATTTGACTTCTGATCTATCTAACTGTGATTTATCTGACTGTGTTTTATCTGACTGTGCTTTATTTAACTTCTGATCTATCTGACTGTGCTTTATATGACTGTGCTTTATCTGACTGTGCTTTATTTGACTTCTGATCTATTTAACTGTGCTTTATCTGACTGTGCTTTATCTGACTGTGCTTTATTTGACTTCTGATCTATTTAACTGTGCTTTATCTGACTGTGCTTTATCTGACTGTGCTTTATTTGACTTCTGATCTATTTGACTGTGCTTTATCTGACTGTGTTTATCTGAATGTGCTTTATTTGACTTCTGATCTATCTAACTGTGATTTATCTGACTGTGCTTTATCTGACTGTGCTTTATCTGACTGTGCTTTATCAACCTGTGCTTTATATGACTGCGCTTTATATGACTGTGCTTTATCTGACTGTGCTTTATTTGACTGTGCTTTATTTGACTGTGCTCTATTCGACTGTGCTTTATCTGACCGTGCTTTATCTGACTGTGCTTTATATGACTGTGCTTTTTTGACTGTGCTTTATCTGACTGTGCTTTATCTGAATGTGCTTTATTTGACTTCTGATCGAACTGACTGTGCTTTATCTGACTGTGCTTTATATGACTGTGCTTTATTTGACTGTGCTTTATCTGACTGTGCATTATATGACTGCGCTTTATATGACTGTGCTTTATCTGACTGTGCTTTATTTTACTGTGCTTTATTTGACTGTGCTCTATTCGACTGTGCTTTATCTGACCGTGCTTTACCTGACTGTGCTTTATATGATTTTGCTTTATTTGACTGTGCTTTATCTGACTGTGCTTTATCTGACTGTGCTTTATTTGACTTATGATCTATCTGACTGTGCTTTATCTGACTTTGCTTTATATGACTGTGCTTTATTTGACTGTGATTTATCTGACTGTGATTTATCTGATTGTGCTTTATTTGACTTCTGATCTATCTAACTGTGATTTATCTGACTGTGTTTTATCTGACTGTGCTTTATTTAACTTCTGATCTATCTGACTGTGCTTTATATGACTGTGCTTTATCTGACTGTGCTTTATTTGACTTCTGATCTATTTAACTGTGCTTTATATGACTGTGCTTTATCTGACTGTGCTTTATTTGACTTCTGATCTATTTAACTGTGCTTTATCTGACTGTGCTTTATCTGACTGTGCTTTATTTGACTTCTGATCTATTTGACTGTGCTTTATCTGACTGTGTTTATCTGAATGTGCTTTATTTGACTTCTGATCTATCTAACTGTGATTTATCTGACTGTGCTTTATCTGACTGTGCTTTATCTGACTGTGCTTTATCAACCTGTGCTTTATATGACTGCGCTTTATATGACTGTGCTTTATCTGACTGTGCTTTATTTGACTGTGCTTTATTTGACTGTGCTCTATTCGACTGTGCTTTATCTGACCGTGCTTTATCTGACTGTGCTTTATATGACTGTGCTTTTTTGACTGTGCTTTATCTGACTGTGCTTTATCTGAATGTGCTTTATTTGACTTCTGATCGAACTGACTGTGCTTTATCTGACTGTGCTTTATATGACTGTGCTTTATTTGACTGTGCTTTATCTGACTGTGCTTTATATGACTGCGCTTTATATGACTGTGCTTTATCTGACTGTGCTTTATTTTACTGTGTTTTATTTGACTGTGCTCTATTCGACTGTGCTTTATCTGACCGTGCTTTATCTGACTGTGCTTTATATGATTGTGCTTTATTTGACTGTGCTTTATCTGACTGTGCTTTATCTGACTGTGCTTTATTTGACTAATGATATATCTGACTGTGCTTTATCTGACTTTGCTTTATATGACTGTGCTTTATTTGACTGTGATTTATCTGACTGTGATTTATCTGATTGTGCTTTATTTGACTTCTGATCTATCTAACTGTGATTTATCTGACTGATTTATCTGACTGTGTTTAACTGAATGTGCCTTATTTGACTTTTGATCTATCTAACTGTGATTTATCTGACTGTGCTTTATCTGACTGTGCTTTATTTGACTTCTGATCTATTTAACTGTGCTTTATATGACTGTGCTTTATCTGACTGTGCTTTATTTGACTTCTGATCTAATTGACTGTGCTTTATCTGACTGTGTTTATCTGAATGTGCCTTATTTGACTTTTGATCTATCTAACTGTGATTTATCTGACTGTGCTTTATCTGACTGTGCTTTATTTGACTTCTGATCTATCTAACTGTGTTTTATCTGACTGTACTTTATCTGACTGTGCTTTATCTGAATGTGTCTTATTTGACTTCTGATCTATCTAACTGTGATTTATCTGACTGTGCTTTATCTGACTGTGCTTTATCCGATTGTGCTTTATTTAACTGTGCTTTATCGGACTGTGCCTTATCAGACTTTGCTTTATTTGACTTTTGTTTTATCTGACTGTACTTTATCTGACTGTGTTTTATCTGACTGTACTTTATCTGAATGTGCTTTATTTGACTTCTGATCTATCTAACTGTGTTTTATCAGACTGTGTTTAATCTGACTGTACCTTATCTGACTGCGTTTTATCTGACTGTGTTTTTTTGATTTGTAATTTTTTTGACTGTGTTTTATCTGACTGTGTTTTATATGACTGTGTTTTATTTGAATGTGCTTTATCTGACTGTGCTTTATTTGACTGTGCTTTATCTGACTGTGCTTTATTTGACTGTGCTTTATTTTACTGTGCTCTATTCGACTGTGCTTTATCTGACCGTGCTTTATCTGACTGTGCTTTTTTTGACAGTGCTTTATCTGACTGTGCTTTATCTGACTGTGCTTTTTTTGACTTCTGATCTATCTGACTGTGCTTTATCTGACTGTGCTTTATATGACTGTGCTTTATTTGACTGTGATTTATCTGACTGTGATTTATCTGATTGTGCTTTATTTGACTTCTGATCTATCTAACTGTGATTTATCTGACTGTGTTTTATCTGACTGTGCTTTATTTAACTTCTGATCTATCTGACTGTGCTTTATATGACTGTGCTTTATCTGACTGTGCTTTATTTGACTTCTGATCTATTTAACTGTGCTTTATCTGACTGTGCTTTATCTGACTGTGCTTTATTTGACTTCTGATCTATTTAACTGTGCTTTATCTGACTGTGCTTTATCTGACTGTGCTTTATTTGACTTATGATCTATTTGACTGTGCTTTATCTGACTGTGTTTATCTGAATGTGCTTTATTTGACTTCTGATCTATCTAACTGTGATTTATCTGACTGTGCTTTATCTGACTGTGCTTTATTTGACTGTGCTTTATCTGACTGTGCTTTATATGACTGCGCTTTATATGACTGTGCTTTATCTGACTGTGCTTTATTTTACTGTGCTTTATTTGACTGTGCTCTATTCGACTGTGCTTTATCTGACCGTGCTTTACCTGACTGTGCTTTATATGATTGTGCTTTATTTGACTGTGCTTTATCTGACTGTGCTTTATCTGACTGTGCTTTATTTGACTTATGATCTATCTGACTGTGCTTTATCTGACTTTGCTTTATATGACTGTGCTTTATTTGACTGTGATTTATCTGACTGTGATTTATCTGATTGTGCTTTATTTGACTTCTGATCTATCTAACTGTGATTTATCTGACTGTGTTTTATCTGACTGTGCTTTATTTAACTTCTGATCTATCTGACTGTGCTTTATATGACTGTGCTTTATCTGACTGTGCTTTATTTGACTTCTGATCTATTTAACTGTGCTTTATCTGACTGTGCTTTATCTGACTGTGCTTTATTTGACTTCTGATCTATTTAACTGTGCTTTATCTGACTGTGCTTTATCTGACTGTGCTTTATTTGACTTCTGATCTATTTGACTGTGCTTTATCTGACTGTGTTTATCTGAATGTGCTTTATTTGACTTCTGATCTATCTAACTGTGATTTATCTGACTGTGCTTTATCTGACTGTGCTTTATCTGACTGTGCTTTATCAACCTGTGCTTTATATGACTGCGCTTTATATGACTGTGCTTTATCTGACTGTGCTTTATTTGACTGTGCTTTATTTGACTGTGCTCTATTCGACTGTGCTTTATCTGACCGTGCTTTATCTGACTGTGCTTTATATGACTGTGCTTTTTTGACTGTGCTTTATCTGACTGTGCTTTATCTGAATGTGCTTTATTTGACTTCTGATCGAACTGACTGTTCTTTATCTGACTGTGCTTTATATGGCTGTGCTTTATTTGTCTGTGCTTTATCTGACTGTGCTTTATATGACTGCGCTTTATATGACTGTGCTTTATCTGACTGTGCTTTATTTTACTGTGCTTTATTTGACTGTGCTCTATTCGACTGTGCTTTATCTGACCGTGCTTTATCTGACTGTGCTTTATATGATTGTGCTTTATTTGACTGTGCTTTATCTGACTGTGCTTTATCTGACTGTGCTTTATTTGACTTATGATCTATCTGACTGTGCTTTATCTGACTTTGCTTTATATGACTGTGCTTTATTTGACTGTGATTTATCTGACTGTGATTTATCTGATTGTGCTTTATTTGACTTCTGATCTATCTAACTGTGATTTATCTGACTGTTTTATCTGACTGTGCTTTATTTAAATTCTGATCTATCTGACTGTGCTTTATATGACTGTGCTTTATCTGACTGTGCTTTATTTGACTTCTGATCTATTTAACTGTGCTTTATCTGACTGTGCTTTATCTGACTGTGCTTTATTTGACTTCTGATCTATTTAACTGTGCTTTATATGACTGTGCTTTATCCGACTGTGCTTTATTTGACTTCTGATCTATTTGACTGTGCTTTATCTGACTGTGTTTAACTGAATGTGCCTTATTTGACTTTTGATCTATCTAACTGTGATTTATCTGACTGTGCTTTATCTGACTGTGCTTTATTTGACTTCTGATCTATTTAACTGTGCTTTATATGACTGTGCTTTATCTGACTGTGCTTTATTTGACTTCTGATCTAATTGACTGTGCTTTATCTGACTGTGTTTATCTGAATGTGCCTTATTTGACTTTTGATCTATCTAACTGTGATTTATCTGACTGTGCTTTATCTGACTGTGCTTTATTTGACTTCTGATCTATCTAACTGTGTTTTATCTGACTGTACTTTATCTGACTGTGCTTTATCTGAATGTGCCTTATTTGACTTCTGATCTATCTAACTGTGATTTATCTGACTGTGCTTTATCTGACTGTGCTTTATCCGATTGTGCTTTATTTAACTGTGCTTTATCGGACTGTGCCTTATCAGACTTTGCTTTATTTGACTTTTGTTTTATCTGACTGTACTTTATCTGACTGTGTTTTATCTGACTGTACTTTATCTGAATGTGCTTTATTTGACTTCTGATCTATCTAACTGTGTTTTATCAGACTGTGTTTAATCTGACTGCACCTTATCTGACTGCGTTTTATCTGACTGTGTTTTTTTGATTTGTAATTTTTTTGACTGTGTTTTATCTGACTGTGTTTTATATGACTGTGTTTTATTTGAATGTGCTTTATCTGACTGTGCTTTATTTGACTGTGCTTTATCTGACTGTGCTTTATTTGACTGTGCTTTATTTTACTGTGCTCTATTCGACTGTGCTTTATCTGACCGTGCTTTATCTGACTGTGCTTTTTTTGACAGTGCTTTATCTGACTGTGCTTTATCTGACTGTGATTTTTTTGACTTCTGATCTATCTGACTGTGCTTTATCTGACTGTGCTTTATATGACTGTGCTTTATTTGACTGTGATTTATCTGACTGTGCTTTATCTGACTGTGCTTTATTTGACTGTGCTTTATCTGACTGTGCTTTATATGACTGCGCTTTATATGACTGTGCTTTATCTGACTGTGCTTTATTTTACTGTGCTTTATTTGACTGTGCTCTATTCGACTGTGCTTTATCTGACCGTGCTTTACCTGACTGTGCTTTATATGATTGTGCTTTATTTGACTGTGCTTTATCTGACTGTGCTTTATCTGACTGTGCTTTATTTGACTTATGATCTATCTGACTGTGCTTTATCTGACTTTGCTTTATATGACTGTGCTTTATTTGACTGTGATTTATCTGACTGTGATTTATCTGATTGTGCTTTATTTGACTTCTGATCTATCTAACTGTGATTTATCTGACTGTGTTTTATCTGACTGTGCTTTATTTAACTTCTGATCTATCTGACTGTGCTTTATATGATTGTGCTTTATCTGACTGTGCTTTATTTGACTTCTGATCTATTTAACTGTGCTTTATCTGACTGTGCTTTATCTGACTGTGCTTTATTTGACTTCTGATCTATTTAACTGTGCTTTATCTGACTGTGCTTTATCTGACTGTGCTTTATTTGACTTCTGATCTATTTGACTGTGCTTTATCTGACTGTGTTTATCTGAATGTGCTTTATTTGACTTCTGATCTATCTAACTGTGATTTATCTGACTGTGCTTTATCTGACTGTGCTTTATCTGACTGTGCTTTATCAACCTGTGCTTTATATGACTGCGCTTTATATGACTGTGCTTTATCTGAATGTGCTTTATTTGACTGTGCTTTATTTGACTGTGCTCTATTCGACTGTGCTTTATCTGACCGTGCTTTATCTGACTGTGCTTTATATGACTGTGCTTTTTTGACTGTGCTTTATCTGACTGTGCTTTATCTGAATGTGCTTTATTTGACTTCTGATCGAACTGACTGTGCTTTATCTGACTGTGCTTTATATGACTGTGCTTTATTTGTCTGTGCTTTATCTGACTGTGCTTTATACGACTCCGCTTTATATGACTGTGCTTTATCTGACTGTGCTTTATTTTACTGTGCTTTATTTGACTGTGCTCTATTCGACTGTGCTTTATCTGACCGTGCTTTATCTGACTTTGCTTTATATGACTGTGCTTTATTTGACTGTCATTTATCTGACTGTGATTTATCTGATTGTGCTTTATTTGACTTCTGATCTATCTAACTGTGATTTATCTGACTGTTTTATCTGACTGTGCTTTATTTAAATTCTGATCTATCTGACTGTGCTTTATATGACTGTGCTTTATCTGACTGTGCTTTATTTGACTTCTGATCTATTTAACTGTGCTTTATCTGACTGTGCTTTATCTGACTGTGCTTTATTTGACTTCTGATCTATTTAACTGTGCTTTATATGACTGTGCTTTATCCGACTGTGCTTTATTTGACTTCTGATCTATTTGACTGTGCTTTATCTGACTGTGTTTAACTGAATGTGCCTTATTTGACTTTTGATCTATCTAACTGTGATTTATCTGACTGTGCTTTATCTGACTGTGCTTTATTTGACTTCTGATCTATTTAACTGTGCTTTATATGACTGTGCTTTATCTGACTGTGCTTTATTTGACTTCTGATCTAATTGACTGTGCTTTATCTGACTGTGTTTATCTGAATGTGCCTTATTTGACTTTTGATCTATCTAACTGTGATTTATCTGACTGTGCTTTATCTGACTGTGCTTTATTTGACTTCTGATCTATCTAACTGTGTTTTATCTGACTGTACTTTATCTGACTGTGCTTTATCTGAATGTGCCTTATTTGACTTCTGATCTATCTAACTGTGATTTATCTGACTGTGCTTTATCTGACTGTGCTTTATCCGATTGTGCTTTATTTAACTGTGCTTTATCGGACTGTGCCTTATCAGACTTTGCTTTATTTGACTTTTGTTTTATCTGACTGTACTTTATCTGACTGTGTTTTATCTGACTGTACTTTATCTGAATGTGCTTTATTTGACTTCTGATCTATCTAACTGTGTTTTATCAGACTGTGTTTAATCTGACTGCACCTTATCTGACTGCGTTTTATCTGACTGTGTTTTTTTGATTTGTAATTTTTTTGACTGTGTTTTATCTGACTGTGTTTTATATGACTGTGTTTTATTTGAATGTGCTTTATCTGACTGTGCTTTATTTGACTGTGCTTTATCTGACTGTGCTTTATTTGACTGTGCTTTATTTTACTGTGCTCTATTCGACTGTGCTTTATCTGACCGTGCTTTATCTGACTGTGCTTTTTTGACAGTGCTTTATCTGACTGTGCTTTATCTGACTGTGATTTTTTGACTTCTGATCTATCTGACTGTGCTTTATCTGACTGTGCTTTATATGACTGTGCTTTATTTGACTGTGATTTATCTGACTGTGCTTTATCTGACTGTGCTTTATTTGACTGTGCTTTATCTGACTGTGCTTTATATGACTGCGCTTTATATGACTGTGCTTTATCTGACTGTGCTTTATTTTACTGTGCTTTATTTGACTGTGCTCTATTCGACTGTGCTTTATCTGACCGTGCTTTACCTGACTGTGCTTTATATGATTGTGCTTTATTTGACTGTGCTTTATCTGACTGTGCTTTATCTGACTGTGCTTTATTTGACTTATGATCTATCTGACTGTGCTTTATCTGACTTTGCTTTATATGACTGTGCTTTATTTGACTGTGATTTATCTGACTGTGATTTATCTGATTGTGCTTTATTTGACTTCTGATCTATCTAACTGTGATTTATCTGACTGTGTTTTATCTGACTGTGCTTTATTTAACTTCTGATCTATCTGACTGTGCTTTATATGATTGTGCTTTATCTGACTGTGCTTTATTTGACTTCTGATCTATTTAACTGTGCTTTATCTGACTGTGCTTTATCTGACTGTGCTTTATTTGACTTCTGATCTATTTAACTGTGCTTTATCTGACTGTGCTTTATCTGACTGTGCTTTATTTGACTTCTGATCTATTTGACTGTGCTTTATCTGACTGTGTTTATCTGAATGTGCTTTATTTGACTTCTGATCTATCTAACTGTGATTTATCTGACTGTGCTTTATCTGACTGTGCTTTATCTGACTGTGCTTTATCAACCTGTGCTTTATATGACTGCGCTTTATATGACTGTGCTTTATCTGAATGTGCTTTATTTGACTGTGCTTTATTTGACTGTGCTCTATTCGACTGTGCTTTATCTGACCGTGCTTTATCTGACTGTGCTTTATATGACTGTGCTTTTTTGACTGTGCTTTATCTGACTGTGCTTTATCTGAATGTGCTTTATTTGACTTCTGATCGAACTGACTGTGCTTTATCTGACTGTGCTTTATATGACTGTGCTTTATTTGTCTGTGCTTTATCTGACTGTGCTTTATACGACTCCGCTTTATATGACTGTGCTTTATCTGACTGTGCTTTATTTTACTGTGCTTTATTTGACTGTGCTCTATTCGACTGTGCTTTATCTGACCGTGCTTTATCTGACTTTGCTTTATATGACTGTGCTTTATTTGACTGTCATTTATCTGACTGTGATTTATCTGATTGTGCTTTATTTGACTTCTGATCTATCTAACTGTGATTTATCTGACTGTTTTATCTGACTGTGCTTTATTTAAATTCTGATCTATCTGACTGTGCTTTATATGACTGTGCTTTATCTGACTGTGCTTTATTTGACTTCTGATCTATTTAACTGTGCTTTATCTGACTGTGCTTTATCTGACTGTGCTTTATTTGACTTCTGATCTATTTAACTGTGCTTTATATGACTGTGCTTTATCCGACTGTGCTTTATTTGACTTCTGATCTATTTGACTGTGCTTTATCTGACTGTGTTTAACTGAATGTGCCTTATTTGACTTTTGATCTATCTAACTGTGATTTATCTGACTGTGCTTTATCTGACTGTGCTTTATTTGACTTCTGATCTATTTAACTGTGCTTTATATGACTGTGCTTTATCTGACTGTGCTTTATTTGACTTCTGATCTAATTGACTGTGCTTTATCTGACTGTGTTTATCTGAATGTGCCTTATTTGACTTTTGATCTATCTAACTGTGATTTATCTGACTGTGCTTTATCTGACTGTGCTTTATTTGACTTCTGATCTATCTAACTGTGTTTTATCTGACTGTACTTTATCTGACTGTGCTTTATCTGAATGTGCCTTATTTGACTTCTGATCTATCTAACTGTGATTTATCTGACTGTGCTTTATCTGACTGTGCTTTATCCGATTGTGCTTTATTTAACTGTGCTTTATCGGACTGTGCCTTATCAGACTTTGCTTTATTTGACTTTTGTTTTATCTGACTGTACTTTATCTGACTGTGTTTTATCTGACTGTACTTTATCTGAATGTGCTTTATTTGACTTCTGATCTATCTAACTGTGTTTTATCAGACTGTGTTTAATCTGACTGTACCTTATCTGACTGCGTTTTATCTGACTGTGTTTTTTTGATTTGTAATTTTTTTGACTGTGTTTTATCTGACTGTGTTTTATATGACTGTGTTTTATTTGAATGTGCTTTATCTGACTGTGCTTTATTTGACTGTGCTTTATCTGACTGTGCTTTATTTGACTGTGCTTTATTTTACTGTGCTCTATTCGACTGTGCTTTATCTGACCGTGCTTTATCTGACTGTGCTTTTTTGACAGTGCTTTATCTGACTGTGCTTTATCTGACTGTGCTTTTTTTGACTTCTGATCTATCTGACTGTGCTTTATCTGACTGTGCTTTATATGACTGTGCTTTATTTGACTGTGATTTATCTGACTGTGCTTTATCTGACTGTGCTTTTTTTGACTTCTGATCTATCTGACTGTGCTTTATCTGACTGTGCTTTATATGACTGTGCTTTATTTGACTGTGATTTATCTGACTGTGATTTATCTGATTGTGCTTTATTTGACTTCTGATCTATCTAACTGTGATTTATCTGACTGTGTTTTATCTGACTGTGCTTTATTTAACTTCTGATCTATCTGACTGTGCTTTATATGACTGTGCTTTATCTGACTGTGCTTTATTTGACTTCTGATCTATTTAACTGTGCTTTATCTGACTGTGCTTTATCTGACTGTGCTTTATTTGACTTCTGATCTATTTAACTGTGCTTTATCTGACTGTGCTTTATCTGACTGTGCTTTATTTGACTTCTGATCTATTTGACTGTGCTTTATCTGACTGTGTTTATCTGAATGTGCTTTATTTGACTTCTGATCTATCTAACTGTGATTTATCTGACTGTGCTTTATCTGACTGTGCTTTATCTGACTGTGCTTTATCAACCTGTGCTTTATATGACTGCGCTTTATATGACTGTGCTTTATCTGACTGTGCTTTATTTGACTGTGCTTTATTTGACTGTGCTCTATTCGACTGTGCTTTATCTGACCGTGCTTTATCTGACTGTGCTTTATATGACTGTGCTTTTTTGACTGTGCTTTATCTGACTGTGCTTTATCTGAATGTGCTTTATTTGACTTCTGATCGAACTGTCTGTGCTTTATCTGACTGTGCTTTATATGACTGTGCTTTATTTGACTGTGCTTTATCTGACTGTGCTTTATATGACTGCGCTTTATATGACTGTGCTTTATCTGACTGTGCTTTATTTTACTGTGCTTTATTTGACTGTGCTCTATTCGACTGTGCTTTATCTGACCGTGCTTTACCTGACTGTGCTTTATATGATTTTGCTTTATTTGACTGTGCTTTATCTGACTGTGCTTTATCTGACTGTGCTTTATTTGACTTATGATCTATCTGACTGTGCTTTATCTGACTTTGCTTTATATGACTGTGCTTTATTTGACTGTGATTTATCTGACTGTGATTTATCTGATTGTGCTTTATTTGACTTCTGATCTATCTAACTGTGATTTATCTGACTGTGTTTTATCTGACTGTGCTTTATTTAACTTCTGATCTATCTGACTGTGCTTTATATGACTGTGCTTTATCTGACTGTGCTTTATTTGACTTCTGATCTATTTAACTGTGCTTTATCTGACTGTGCTTTATCTGACTGTGCTTTATTTGACTTCTGATCTATTTGACTGTGCTTTATCTGACTGTGCTTTATCTGACTGTGCTTTATTTGACTTCTGATCTATTTGACTGTGCTTTATCTGACTGTGTTTATCTGAATGTGCTTTATTTGACTTCTGATCTATCTAACTGTGATTTATCTGACTGTGCTTTATCTGACTGTGCTTTATCTGACTGTGCTTTATTTGACTTCTGATCTATTTGACTGTGCTTTATCTGACTGTGTTTATCTGAATGTGCTTTATTTGACTTCTGATCTATCTAACTGTGATTTATCTGACTGTGCTTTATCTGACTGTGCTTTATCTGACTGTGCTTTATCAACCTGTGCTTTATATGACTGCGCTTTATATGACTGTGCTTTATCTGACTGTGCTTTATTTGACTGTGCTTTATTTGACTGTGCTCTATTCGACTGTGCTTTATCTGACCGTGCTTTATCTGACTGTGCTTTATATGACTGTGCTTTTTTGACTGTGCTTTATCTGACTGTGCTTTATCTGAATGTGCTTTATTTGACTTCTGATCGAACTGACTGTGCTTTATCTGACTGTGCTTTATATGACTGTGCTTTATTTGTCTGTGCTTTATCTGACTGTGCTTTATATGACTGCGCTTTATATGACTGTGCTTTATCTGACTGTGCTTTATTTTACTGTGCTTTATTTGACTGTGCTCTATTCGACTGTGCTTTATCTGACCGTGCTTTATCTGACTGTGCTTTATATGATTGTGCTTTATTTGACTGTGCTTTATCTGACTGTGCTTTATCTGACTGTGCTTTATTTGACTTATGATCTATCTGACTGTGCTTTATCTGACTTTGCTTTATATGACTGTGCTTTATTTGACTGTGATTTATCTGACTGTGATTTATCTGATTGTGCTTTATTTGACTTCTGATCTATCTAACTGTGATTTATCTGACTGTTTTATCTGACTGTGCTTTATTTAAATTCTGATCTATCTGACTGTGCTTTATATGACTGTGCTTTATCTGACTGTGCTTTATTTGACTTCTGATCTATTTAACTGTGCTTTATCTGACTGTGCTTTATCTGACTGTGCTTTATTTGACTTCTGATCTATTTAACTGTGCTTTATATGACTGTGCTTTATCCGACTGTGCTTTATTTGACTTCTGATCTATTTGACTGTGCTTTATCTGACTGTGTTTAACTGAATGTGCCTTATTTGACTTTTGATCTATCTAACTGTGATTTATCTGACTGTGCTTTATCTGACTGTGCTTTATTTGACTTCTGATCTATTTAACTGTGCTTTATATGACTGTGCTTTATCTGACTGTGCTTTATTTGACTTCTGATCTAATTGACTGTGCTTTATCTGACTGTGTTTATCTGAATGTGCCTTATTTGACTTTTGATCTATCTAACTGTGATTTATCTGACTGTGCTTTATCTGACTGTGCTTTATTTGACTTCTGATCTATCTAACTGTGTTTTATCTGACTGTACTTTATCTGACTGTGCTTTATCTGAATGTGCCTTATTTGACTTCTGATCTATCTAACTGTGATTTATCTGACTGTGCTTTATCTGACTGTGCTTTATCCGATTGTGCTTTATTTAACTGTGCTTTATCGGACTGTGCCTTATCAGACTTTGCTTTATTTGACTTTTGTTTTATCTGACTGTACTTTATCTGACTGTGTTTTATCTGACTGTACTTTATCTGAATGTGCTTTATTTGACTTCTGATCTATCTAACTGTGTTTTATCAGACTGTGTTTAATCTGACTGTACCTTATCTGACTGCGTTTTATCTGACTGTGTTTTTTTGATTTGTAATTTTTTTGACTGTGTTTTATCTGACTGTGTTTTATATGACTGTGTTTTATTTGAATGTGCTTTATATGACTGTGCTTTATTTGACTGTGCTTTATCTGACTGTGCTTTATTTGACTGTGCTTTATTTTACTGTGCTCTATTCGACTGTGCTTTATCTGACCGTGCTTTATCTGACTGTGCTTTTTTTGACAGTGCTTTATCTGACTGTGCTTTATCTGACTGTGCTTTTTTTGACTTCTGATCTATCTGACTGTGCTTTATCTGACTGTGCTTTATATGACTGTGCTTTATTTGACTGTGATTTATCTGACTGTGCTTTATCTGACTGTGCTTTTTTTGACTTCTGATCTATCTGACTGTGCTTTATCTGACTGTGCTTTATATGACTGTGCTTTATTTGACTGTGATTTATCTGACTGTGATTTATCTGATTGTGCTTTATTTGACTTCTGATCTATCTAACTGTGATTTATCTGACTGTGTTTTATCTGACTGTGCTTTATTTAACTTCTGATCTATCTGACTGTGCTTTATATGACTGTGCTTTATCTGACTGTGCTTTATTTGACTTCTGATCTATTTAACTGTGCTTTATCTGACTGTGCTTTATCTGACTGTGCTTTATTTGACTTCTGATCTATTTAACTGTGCTTTATCTGACTGTGCTTTATCTGACTGTGCTTTATTTGACTTCTGATCTATTTGACTGTGCTTTATCTGACTGTGTTTATCTGAATGTGCTTTATTTGACTTCTGATCTATCTAAATGTGATTTATCTGACTGTGCTTTATCTGACTGTGCTTTATCTGACTGTGCTTTATCAACCTGTGCTTTATATGACTGCGCTTTATATGACTGTGCTTTATCTGACTGTGCTTTATTTGACTGTGCTTTATTTGACTGTGCTCTATTCGACTGTGCTTTATCTGACCGTGCTTTATCTGACTGTGCTTTATATGACTGTGCTTTTTTGACTGTGCTTTATCTGACTGTGCTTTATCTGAATGTGCTTTATTTGACTTCTGATCGAACTGACTGTGCTTTATCTGACTGTGCTTTATATGACTGTGCTTTATTTGACTGTGCTTTATCTGACTGTGCTTTATATGACTGCGCTTTATATGACTGTGCTTTATCTGACTGTGCTTTATTTTACTGTGCTTTATTTGACTGTGCTCTATTCGACTGTGCTTTATCTGACCGTGCTTTACCTGACTGTGCTTTATATGATTTGCTTTATTTGACTGTGCTTTATCTGACTGTGCTTTATCTGACTGTGCTTTATTTGACTTATGATCTATCTGACTGTGCTTTATCTGACTTTGCTTTATATGACTGTGCTTTATTTGACTGTGATTTATCTGACTGTGATTTATCTGATTGTGCTTTATTTGACTTCTGATCTATCTAACTGTGATTTATCTGACTGTGTTTTATCTGACTGTGCTTTATTTAACTTCTGATCTATCTGACTGTGCTTTATATGACTGTGCTTTATCTGACTGTGCTTTATTTGACTTCTGATCTATTTAACTGTGCTTTATCTGACTGTGCTTTATCTGACTGTGCTTTATTTGACTTCTGATCTATTTAACTGTGCTTTATCTGACTGTGCTTTATCTGACTGTGCTTTATTTGACTTCTGATCTATTTGACTGTGCTTTATCTGACTGTGTTTATCTGAATGTGCTTTATTTGACTTCTGATCTATCTAACTGTGATTTATCTGACTGTGCTTTATCTGACTGTGCTTTATCTGACTGTGCTTTATCAACCTGTGCTTTATATGACTGCGCTTTATATGACTGTGCTTTATCTGACTGTGCTTTATTTGACTGTGCTTTATTTGACTGTGCTCTATTCGACTGTGCTTTATCTGACCGTGCTTTATCTGACTGTGCTTTATATGACTGTGCTTTTTTGACTGTGCTTTATCTGACTGTGCTTTATCTGAATGTGCTTTATTTGACTTCTGATCGAACTGACTGTGCTTTATCTGACTGTGCTTTATATGACTGTGCTTTATTTGACTGTGCTTTATCTGACTGTGCTTTATATGACTGCGCTTTATATGACTGTGCTTTATCTGACTGTGCTTTATTTTACTGTGTTTTATTTGACTGTGCTCTATTCGACTGTGCTTTATCTGACCGTGCTTTATCTGACTGTGCTTTATATGATTGTGCTTTATTTGACTGTGCTTTATCTGACTGTGCTTTATCTGACTGTGCTTTATTTGACTTATGATCTATCTGACTGTGCTTTATCTGACTTTGCTTTATATGACTGTGCTTTATTTGACTGTGATTTATCTGACTGTGATTTATCTGATTGTGCTTTATTTGACTTCTGATCTATTTAACTGTGCTTTATATGACTGTGCTTTATCTGACTGTGCTTTATTTGACTTCTGATCTAATTGACTGTGCTTTATCTGACTGTGTTTATCTGAATGTGCCTTATTTGACTTTTGATCTATCTAACTGTGATTTATCTGACTGTGCTTTATCTGACTGTGCTTTATTTGACTTCTGATCTATCTAACTGTGTTTTATCTGACTGTACTTTATCTGACTGTGCTTTATCTGAATGTGCCTTATTTGACTTCTGATCTATCTAACTGTGATTTATCTGACTGTGCTTTATCTGACTGTGCTTTATCCGATTGTGCTTTATTTAACTGTGCTTTATCGGACTGTGCCTTATCAGACTTTGCTTTATTTGACTTTTGTTTTATCTGACTGTACTTTATCTGACTGTGTTTTATCTGACTGTACTTTATCTGAATGTGCTTTATTTGACTTCTGATCTATCTAACTGTGTTTTATCAGACTGTGTTTAATCTGACTGTACCTTATCTGACTGCGTTTTATCTGACTGTGTTTTTTTGATTTGTAATTTTTTTGACTGTGTTTTATCTGACTGTGTTTTATATGACTGTGTTTTATTTGAATGTGCTTTATCTGACTGTGCTTTATTTGACTGTGCTTTATCTGACTGTGCTTTATTTGACTGTGCTTTATTTTACTGTGCTCTATTCGACTGTGCTTTATCTGACCGTGCTTTATCTGACTGTGCTTTTTTTGACAGTGCTTTATCTGACTGTGCTTTATCTGACTGTGCTTTTTTTGACTTCTGATCTATCTGACTGTGCTTTATCTGACTGTGCTTTATATCACTGTGCTTTATTTGACTGTGATTTATCTGACTGTGATTTATCTGATTGTGCTTTATTTGACTTCTGATCTATCTAACTGTGATTTATCTGACTGTGTTTTATCTGACTGTGCTTTATTTAACTTCTGATCTATCTGACTGTGCTTTATATGACTGTGCTTTATCTGACTGTGCTTTATTTGACTTCTGATCTATTTAACTGTGCTTTATCTGACTGTGCTTTATCTGACTGTGCTTTATTTGACTTCTGATCTATTTAACTGTGCTTTATCTGACTGTGCTTTATCTGACTGTGCTTTATTTGACTTCTGATCTATTTGACTGTGCTTTATCTGACTGTGTTTATCTGAATGTGCTTTATTTGACTTCTGATCTATCTAACTGTGATTTATCTGACTGTGCTTTATCTGACTGTGCTTTATTTGACTGTGCTTTATCTGACTGTGCTTTATATGACTGCGCTTTATATGACTGTGCTTTATCTGACTGTGCTTTATTTTACTGTGCTTTATTTGACTGTGCTCTATTCGACTGTGCTTTATCTGACCGTGCTTTACCTGACTGTGCTTTATTTGACTGTGCTTTATCTGACTGTGCTTTATCTGACTGTGCTTTATTTGACTTATGATCTATCTGACTGTGCTTTATCTGACTTTGCTTTATATGACTGTGCTTTATTTGACTGTGATTTATCTGACTGTGATTTATCTGATTGTGCTTTATTTGACTTCTGATCTATCTAACTGTGATTTATCTGACTGTGTTTTATCTGACTGTGCTTTATTTAACTTCTGATCTATCTGACTGTGCTTTATATGACTGTGCTTTATCTGACTGTGCTTTATTTGACTTCTGATCTATTTAACTGTGCTTTATCTGACTGTGCTTTATCTGACTGTGCTTTATTTGACTTCTGATCTATTTAACTGTGCTTTATCTGACTGTGCTTTATCTGACTGTGCTTTATTTGACTTCTGATCTATTTGACTGTGCTTTATCTGACTGTGTTTATCTGAATGTGCTTTATTTTACTTCTGATCTATCTAACTGTGATTTATCTGACTGTGCTTTATCTGACTGTGCTTTATCTGACTGTGCTTTATCAACCTGTGCTTTATATGACTGCGCTTTATATGACTGTGCTTTATCTGACTGTGCTTTATTTGACTGTGCTTTATTTGACTGTGCTCTATTCGACTGTGCTTTATCTGACCGTGCTTTATCTGACTGTGCTTTATATGACTGTGCTTTTTTGACTGTGCTTTATCTGACTGTGCTTTATCTGAATGTGCTTTATTTGACTTCTGATCGAACTGACTGTGCTTTATCTGACTGTGCTTTATATGACTGTGCTTTATTTGACTGTGCTTTATCTGACTGTGCTTTATATGACTGCGCTTTATATGACTGTGCTTTATCTGACTGTGCTTTATTTTACTGTGCTTTATTTGACTGTGCTCTATTCGACTGTGCTTTATCTGACCGTGCTTTATCTGACTGTGCTTTATATGATTGTGCTTTATTTGACTGTGCTTTATCTGACTGTGCTTTATCTGACTGTGCTTTATTTGACTTATGATCTATCTGACTGTGCTTTATCTGACTTTGCTTTATATGACTGTGCTTTATTTGACTGTGATTTATCTGACTGTGATTTATTTGATTGTGCTTTATTTGACTTCTGATCTATCTAACTGTGATTTATCTGACTGTTTTATCTGACTGTGCTTTATTTAACTTCTGATCTATCTGACTGTGCTTTATATGACTGTGCTTTATCTGACTGTCCTTTATTTGACTTCTGATCTATTTAACTGTGCTTTATCTGACTGTGCTTTATCTGACTGTGCTTTATTTGACTTCTGATCTATTTAACTGTGCTTTATATGACTGTGCTTTATCCGACTGTGCTTTATTTGACTTCTGATCTATTTGACTGTGCTTTATCTGACTGTGTTTAACTGAATGTGCCTTATTTGACTTTTGATCTATCTAACTGTTATTTATCTGACTGTGCTTTATCTGACTGTGCTTTATTTGACTTCTGATCTATTTAACTGTGCTTTATATGACTGTGCTTTATCTGACTGTGCTTTATTTGACTTCTGATCTAATTGACTGTGCTTTATCTGACTGTGTTTATCTGAATGTGCCTTATTTGACTTTTGATCTATCTAACTGTGATTTATCTGACTGTGCTTTATCTGACTGTGCTTTATTTGACTTCTGATCTATCTAACTGTGTTTTATCTGACTGTACTTTATCTGACTGTGCTTTATCTGAATGTGCCTTATTTGACTTCTGATCTATCTAACTGTGATTTATCTGACTGTACTTTATCTGACTGTGCTTTATCCGATTGTGCTTTATTTAACTGTGCTTTATCGGACTGTGTTTTATTTGACTGCGCTTTATCTGACTGTGCCTTATCAGACTTTGCTTTATTTGACTTTTGTTTTATCTGACTGTACTTTATCTGACTGTGTTTTATCTGACTGTACTTTATCTGAATGTGCTTTATTTGACTTCTGATCTATCTAACTGTGTTTTATCAGACTGTGTTTAATCTGACTGTACCTTATCTGACTGCGTTTTATCTGACTGTGTTTTTTTGATTTGTAATTTTTTGACTGTGTTTTATCTGACTGTGTTTTATATGACTGTGTTTTATTTGAATGTGCTTTATCTGACTGTGCTTTATTTGACTGTGCTTTATCTGACTGTGCTTTATTTGACTGTGCTTTATTTTACTGTGCTCTATTCGACTGTGCTTTATCTGACCGTGCTTTATCTGACTGTGCTTTTTTTGACAGCGCTTTATCTGACTGTGCTTTATCTGACTGTGCTTTTTTTGACTTCTGATCTATCTGACTGTGCTTTATCTGACTGTGCTTTATATGACTGTGCTTTTTTGACTGTGCTTTATCTGACTGTGTTTTATCTGAATGTGCTTTATTTGACTTCTGATCGAACTGACTGTGCTTTATCTGACTGTGCTTTATCTGACTGTGCTTTATTTGATTTCTGATCTATTTAACTGTGCTTTATATGACTGTGCTTTATCCGACTGTGCTTTTTTGACTTCTGATCTATTTGACTGTGCTTTATCTGACTGTGTTTAACTGAATGTGCCTTATTTGACTTTTGATCTATCTAACTGTGATTTATCTGACTGTGCTTTATCTGACTGTGCTTTATTTGACTTCTGATCTATTTAACTGTGCTTTATATGACTGTGCTTTATCTGACTGTGCTTTATTTGACTTCTGATCTAATTGACTGTGCTTTATCTGACTGTGTTTATCTGAATGTGCCTTATTTGACTTTTGATCTATCTAACTGTGATTTATCTGACTGTGCTTTATCTGACTGTGCTATATTTGACTTCTGATCTATCTAACTGTGTTTTATCTGACTGTACTTTATCTGACTGTGCTTTATCTGAATGTGCCTTATTTGACTTCTGATCTATCTAACTGTGATTTATCTGACTGTACTTTATCTGACTGTGCTTTATCCGATTGTGCTTTATTTAACTGTGCTTTATCGGACTGTGTTTTATTTGACTGCGCTTTATCTGACTGTGCCTTATCAGACTTTGCTTTATTTGACTTTTGTTTTATCTGACTGTACTTTATCTGACTGTGTTTTATCTGACTGTACTTTATCTGAATGTGCTTTATTTGACTTCTGATCTATCTAACTGTGTTTTATCAGACTGTGTTTAATCTGACTGTACCTTATCTGACTGCGTTTTATCTAACTGTGTTTTTTTGATTTGTAATTTTTTTGACTGTGTTTTATCTGACTGTGTTTTATATGACTGTGTTTTATTTGACTGTGCTTTTTCTGACTGTGCTTTATTTGACTGTGCTTTATCTGACTGTGCTTTATTTGACTGTGCTTTATTTTACTGTGCTCTATTCGACTGTGCTTTATCTGACCGTGCTTTATCTGACTGTGCTTTTTTGACAGTGCTTTATCTGACTGTGCTTTATCTGACTGTGCTTTTTTTGACTTCTGATCTATCTGACTGTGCTTTATCTGACTGTGCTTTATATGACTGTGCTTTATTTGACTGTGATTTATCTGACTGTGCTTTATCTGACTGTGCTTTTTTTGACTTCTGATCTATCTGACTGTGCTTTATATGACTGTGCTTTATCTGACTGTGCTTTATTTGACTTCTGATCTATTTAACTGTGCTTTATCTGACTGTGCCTTATATGACTGTGCTTTATCTGACTGTGCTTTACTTGACTTCTGATCTATTTAACTGTGCTTTATCTGACTGTGCTTTATCTGACTGTGCTCTATATTCGACTGTGCTTTATTTGACTTCTGATCTATTTGACTGTGCTTTATCTGACTGTGCTTTATCTGACTGTGCTTTATTTAACTTCTGATCTATCTGACTGTGCTTTATATGACTGTGCTTTATCTGACTGTGCTTTATTTGACTTCTGATCTATTTAACTGTCCTTTATCTGACTGTGCTTTATCTGACTGTGCTTTATTTGACTTCTGATCTATTTGACTGTGCTTTATCTGACTGTGTTTATCTGAATGTGCTTTATTTGACTTCTGATCTATCTAACTGTGATTTATCTGACTGTGTTTTATCTGACTGTGCTTTATTTAACTTCTGATCTATCTGACTGTGCCTTATATGACTGTGCTTTATCTGACTGTGCTTTATTTGACTTCTGATCTATTTAACTGTGCTTTATCTGACTGTGCTTTATCTGACTGTGCTCTTTATCCGACTGTGCTTTATTTGACTTTTGATCTATTTGACTGTGCTTTATCTGACTGTGCTTTATCTGACTGTGCTTTATTTGACTTCTGATCTATCTAACTGTGTTTTATCTGATTGTGTTTTATCTGACTGTGCTTTATCGGACTGTGCTTTATTTGACTGCGCTTTATCTGACTGTGCTTTATTTGACTTCTGATCTATCTAACTGTGTTTTATCTGATTGTGCTTTATCTGACTGTGCTTTATCGGACTGTGCTTTATTTGACTGCGCTTTATCTGACTGTGCTTTATTTGACTTCTGATCTATCTAACTGTGTTTTATCCGATTGTGCTTTATCTGACTGTGCTTTATCGGACTGTGCTTTTATTGACTGCGCTTTATCTGACTGTGCTTTATTTCACTTGTGTTTTATCTGACTGTACTTTATCTGACTGTGCTTTATCTGACTGTGCTTTATCTGACTGTGCCTTATCAGACTTTGCTTTATTTGACTTTTGTTTTATCTGACTGTACTTTATCTGACTGTGTTTTATCTGACTGTACTTTATCTGAATGTGCGTTATTTGACTTCTGATCTATCTAACTGTGTTTTATCAGACTGTGTTTAATCTGACTGTACTTTATCTGACTGTGCTTTATCCGACTGTGCTTTTTTTGACTGTGCTTTATCGGACTGTGCTTTATTTGACTGCGTTTTATCTGACTGCTTTATTTCACTTGTGTTTTATCTGACTGTACTTTATCTGTCCCGATGCAGGAAAACACAAATGAACTATCATCAATAGCCAGCAAAATTGGGCTTGAGGTCAATCATGAAAAGACTAAAGTCATGAAAAGTTTAATTCCAACAAGTGACAAAATATACATGGAAAAACAAACCAGTAGAAGAGATCGATCACTTCATCTATCTTGGAAGTCACATTGATCGAGAAGGGGATACGAGCAAAGAAATTAGAATCAGACTGGCTAAAGCAGCAATGTCTTTCAGAAGCCTTGAAAAGTTGTGGAAATCAAAACTCATTAGCACAAACACAAAACTTAGGCTATTCAAATCAAATGTACTATCAACCCTTACGTATGCGTGTGAAAGCTGGAAAACAACAAGAGATATAGAAACAAAGTTGAACGCATTCGAAAATAAATGTCTTAGGAAAATACTTGGTATAGAATGGAACGAATTCAAAACAAACGAGGAAATTAGAGAAATCGCCAATCAACCACTAATATCTTCAGTAATAAAGAAAAGACGATGGTCATACGTTGGACATGTGATGAGAAGAGATAATAATCGAATAGCAAAGCAAGCCCTCATATGGGAAACAACAGGTAAAAGAAAAAGAGGAAGACCCAGGGAGACACTGAGAAGAACATTGATGAGAGAGGCAAGAGCAGCAGGAATCGGCTCCCTCAATGAGATAGAACTGCTTGCACAGAACAGAGACAGATGGCGAGATTTGATAAAATATCTTTAAAAGAAAACTGCTAGAACAAAAATTCATATAGGAGAAGGTGTATCTTGGTCTACGCCCTATGGGCCGGTTACGGCTCGAAAGGTCAATAGATAGACTTTATCTGACTGTGTTTTATTTGACTTGTAATTTATTTGACTGTGCTTTTCTGACTGTACTTTATCTGACTGTGCTTTATTTTACTTGTGATTTATCTGACTGTGCTTTTTTTGACTGTGCTTTTTCTGACTGTACTTTATCTGACTGTGCTCTATTTGACTTAATTCCTCAAATGCAGAAGCCCGATTCCAAAGGGAACAAAAAATCATAATTTGAAGATAGTGTCTATGCCCTACATGATATACAAAGTCGTAAGTTTGTATTAACTTGATAAATGCTGCAATAGAGGCTGTGACAAATGATATACTGGACTCACAAATGTAAATTAGATGGAACAGTCAAATACTATTTTGGCTTCTAATGCCAACAATGCACAGTGACATTGGAGCAATTCACAATATGAAATTGAAACGATTTACGATAGTTAGTTGAACGGACGCGATTCGGAGTTTCACCCAACATCTGAAAATAGGTGCCAATCAACATTTTGTAAAATATTAGAACAGTTTGGTGTGATGTCAACCACCTTCCTCCGTCCAACGACTTGGAGGGAATTATTTCTTAGAATAGTTTAGTTTACTTTAGTTTAGTCGACGGATCATCCCCATTGCGCGTCTGACTTGTCCATAATTGATCTGATCTTCTCCTCAGTATGTCCCTCAGTGTGTGGAGACTGATGACTCCAGTTCTGCGTTGATTTGTTATTTGTCGTGTTTCCCAGCGTAGCGCTCCTGTTTTGACCTAATGGTCGTTCATTCTGAACATGGTATTCACCATCATTGATTGACTGAATCGTCAGCGCGCCTGATTGAATCTCAGCTCAACTCAGTTCTTTAATTCTGTTGTGGTCTAACAGTTCCAGATTTATTCAACAAAACAATAACAAGTTCACACAATCTGTCATAAACCTGGTATCAAATTTTCACAATCACTTAACATACTTCTAACACTGTCAAATACTAGTTATTCTGCTGGTCCACTAATTAAGGGTCTACACTGACACAACCTTACACTACACGATACTTTGGGACCCAAAAAATCTGATTTACTCATTTCCTAAATTTCTACACTACTCTTACATTTGATTCTCCCGGTGCTTCCTTCACTTGTGCTCTGGTTACAAGCCTAGTGTGTTATAACTTTTCTTAACCATCTTCTGGGTTTTAACACGGTCTAACTGTCCAGAGCGACCGCTCTCTTCAAACTTCCCGGCAATTAACCCAAAATGTCCCTATATCTCTAACGTCACTTTCACGGCGCCAAAACCTAGCTCGTCCATTGGCTAGTTGGAATGATTATCCAATGAACTCTTAGATTGTTACTGAAGTTTATGAATATGTTTATGACCAAGATTGTTACTGAAGTTTATGAATATGTTTATGACCAATTGCTTATTTGTTTCAGAATGTTCTATCTATTTCTAGGCTCGGTCCAACCAAAGTGGCTTGACATTGAGGTGACTAATTTCTCAACACCATTACACAGGAACGAAGATGAACTAGATCTGATCATACCTGTGTTTTTAGTGACTTCAAACATATTCTTAAAATATGAGATCAAAACACTTAACGCTATAAAATTGAAACACTTCGCACCATGAGATTGAAACAATTCACACTATGAAATTGAAACAATTCACACTATGAAATTGAAAAATATGCAAACCAGAATTTTAAATATAACATACTCTGAGATTAAACTATTTTACAGTATTAGATTTAAAAAATTCAAATTGTGAAAATGACTCATTTCCCTTTATGAGAAAGAACACTTCACACTAACATATTTCAACACTTCAACCAATGAATTTAAAACACTTCATAGAAATAGATTTCAACACTTCAACCAATGAATTTAAAACACTTCACACTAACAGATTTCAACACTTTAACCAATGAATTTAAAACACTTCACACTAACAGATTTCAACACTTCAACCAATGAATTTAAAACACTTCACGCTAACAGATTTCAACACTTCAACCAATGAATTTAAAACACTTCACGCTAACAGACAGATTTCAACACTTCTACCAATGAATTTAAAACACTTCACACTAACAGATTTCAACACTTCAACCAATGAATTTAAAACACTTCACACTACAGGGCGTGTAATGTAATACGGTTTACCTTGATGTGTATTTCCCGTCAGATTGAACGTTCACCACTCTACCTTAGCTTCACTTAATCTGTTATTTCTAATACAATTCATCTCGTCAAAGTTAACGCTTAAAATAATGTCTGCTAAAACTTTTATGTCAAAATATTGGTGAGGATTCTTGACATTCACAATAGCTTCATATTTCTTATTTTAACACTTTTCACTAGCAAACTAAATTAATTGAAAACATGCAAATTTTATGCAATAATAAGGTTTAAAATACGTCTATGAAATATTATCCTCTTTTACTGGTAATCTCACAAAATGATTCGCGAGCAGCAATTTCAGAAGTTAGTTGTTGCCGTTTAAAGAATATGCTGAAAAGAAATAGTCGCAGCCATACATTGAGTTGTAGTGCAAGTAATATAAATGTCTTGGAGACAAATAATAATAAATGAATATTATTATAGAGGGAAACTTCCGAGGCGATAATCAGCGAATCAATTCAGAGGAAGAAGTATGTTTACAGCACTCGGAAAAAAATGACAAATAATCAACAACAGAAAAAACTATGGACCATGGCAGGATCGAACCCGTACTCAGTGGCACAGCGCCTTGCCACGAAAAGCCAAACGCTAGGGAACACTGCCACTCAGCTAACTAAAATATAAATAAATGTCTGATATAAATATATTTATTTATATAAATAATTAATTAATGTAACTAATATAAATGTCTTGCTTTTCACGGGTTGTGGATATGGCTGTCTTGTGAGTATCTGTTTACAGCTATTCTTCTTTTCTTCTTTCTTTTCTCATTTGCCTTTCAGCGTCGAGAGGATATATAATCTGCGATCTTTGGCTCTTCTGTTCGCCTCTGTTGCTATGTTTCCTAGTGTTGCTAATATACCGTCAATCCATCATTTTCGAGGTCGACCCTTGGTGTTCTCACAAGAGAACTACAGCTTTGCTCACATCAGTGTACGGGTAGGTTTTGTAAGTAGACGTACTTGACTACGTGCAGCTTTTCATGGAGCAAGGGGTAGCAACCACACTCTACCAACGTACTCTGTTCTCTGCTACATTATTCAACTGAGCCGACTTTCATTATGTAGCCTTTGCTTTTGTCTTGACATTCCCCACTCGGGTCAGCTTGGTCCTTCCAACTTTCCTATTTCCTTGTGGGTTCAAGTTTATTGACTGTCCTCCAATATTGCATGATAGTTTCGCGTTGCGTGGCCAGTAAGAAGACAGTTATATAATCGTTAAATAATTATCATGATAGACTGTTTGGTTATGGTTATGGGAGGCCCCGGTCTCACTGCAAACAAATTAAAATCCATAATTGCTCAACCGCCCGTGCCAGTGGAATCATCCGATTTACTAACTCATCTCCCAAACAAAGAAAGGTAGCTGTAGTCCCCACCATAGCAGTCTCAGCACACGCCAAAAGACATAAGGCGAAACCGCACAGAAAGTGAATACAGCCAACTGTTCCCTGTTCCAAGATATCATCGTTCATAGTAAACAATTGGAATATCGAAACACGATCAAAACGGATGAAACCCACAGCTCACGGTGTGCACCTAGCACTTAACTCAGTAGATACTGCAACAAGCCGGACTTGGAATATGAGGAAACTGCAACAAGGAACACTTTTCATACATATCCTTCAATGGTTCCTGCCGCCTATCCATCATATTGACTGGAAGTTCGCGTCCTCCTGAAAATGATAATCGTCATATTTTTTTTTTAAATGAATAGCGCTTGATGATGCTAGGGCAACCATTTTTTTACTCCAATTCCGAACATATAAAACACAGTTAGACGCCGGATTATCCCCGTCGCACATCAAACAACAGACCGTAAGATCTTCTCGAAATGTGAATTTGTGAAATATAAACCACATATTGAAATTCTAAAATCACATGTCTACCCGGAGGTGAAGGCGCACCTCCTCTAGAGCACCAGAGCTGAAAGTTGTCAGCGACCCACAGCTGATGGCTTGCGCTAGGATCGGTGAACCAGAACCATCCAGATCCTGCTCCACCTCTCCCTAGTTTAAGGACAGTCATGGTCATCTGTGCCTGTAGATAAGGTAGAGGCGATGATCATTGCTGACGCATTAATATGTGATATACTGAGCAACACACAAAGCCGGGCATGATAAAACTATAGCAACAATTATACGTGTATTATTATTAGTATATCCTCTCCGTTAGTGAACCTTACAAAACTTCTCTTTTCCAATTCTGCCAAATCTGAAATGATTGACAAATCGTGGTGTCTCATATGTTTTCTCTTACATCTGAAGTTAGCCACAAACGTGTTTTCATCTTCTAATATGTTGTGCTACTTCTATATCTATTTATAATCTAATATATATTTATCTGTATATATATATATATATATATATATATATATATATATATATATATATATATTATAGTTATCTATTTTCTATTGATGCGACCTTTTACCAGATACAGGTAATAATTTTTCACTAATGGAGAATTTAATCAGACATGTCTTGGAGACTTGTTTGTGTCATTATTTCTCTATCCATCGATTCTTTTTTTTAATTATTTTATTATAATACACGTTGTAGTATTTGTTGAGACCGGTAGCAAACAACTTTTCTACCTGTACACTGTTATTACTTACCATTTTCTAATTCGCTATCAATAATAATGCGAAACATCTTATTTCTGTTTGCTTGTTCGGACACAAATTGACTCGCTTAAAAGTTTCTCTTTCTCTTTTAGAAAATGATAATAATGGAAAATAAATTGAAAAGTTGTTTTCTCTTTCTTTCTCTCACTCTCTCTCTCTCACACACTCTATCTCTCACTCTCTCTCTCTCTCTCTCTCTCTCTCTCTCTCTCTCTCTCTCTCTCTCTCTATCTCTCTCTTTATTTTAGTCTCCTTGGCACCGTTTGCCATCTAGTACCAAGGGTCAGTGTTGTGTACGGCTCAAACCTCGTGCTATACTTTCTGCAAGGCACCATATGTCTTTGTCTACTACTTCTTGTGAAACTATCTTTGAAGCTTTGACACAACATGTCGTACTTCATTCTTCTCATTCCTTCGGTTTTTAGGAAAGATGGATAATGAGATAGAGAGAACGTAAGAGACAAGAAGAGGAAACTGATTCCCCGAATGAGAAGAACGTTATGATACTCTCGAAAGTGAGCCGACGTCCACAGGATTGCAGAACGACATGCTTTAAACCAATTGACCACTCGCTACCAATTATTTTTTTCATTTTTTTTGGGTTCAGTTTTGTTCTTCCTTTCTTTCTTTTTTCTTTCTTTCTTTCTTTCTTTCATTCTTTCTTTCCTTCATTCGTTCCTTCTTTCATTCTTTCTTTTCTTCATTCGTTCTTTCTTTCTTTCTTTTCTTCATTCGTTCCTTCTTTCTTTCTTTCATTCTTTCTTTTAACAGTCTTATTTTTTCTGTCTCGTATATTTGTTTCCGACCTGTCCATCTTTCTTTTTTCTTTCATTCATTTATTCTTTATTTCTTTCTTTCTTTCTTTACTTTTCTTTCCCCCCACTAAAACGTTGATCATTATTACAACACGATTGTCCAACTTTATAAATGTTTTCAGATGATCTTTGTGATTATTTACGATGTTCGTATAATGTGCTAAATCTTGTTGTGAGATCAAGTAAAAGGTCACTAGTACTAATGGATGTTGTCCGAGTAACTCAATGACGATTATACATACAAACAAAAAGAAAAAAAGGATGTGACACATGGTCGAAAGATAAGATAAAGATGGAATAAATACCGAA